>JACXIK010000067.1:0-84661 GCA_014737385.1 Bombus superbus | reverse complement strand
TCGAAATAATTTAGCGAACTCTTAACCACAGTAAGTTTTGAAATAGTAGGTCTATGGTATTAAATACCTCAGTACATTTTTGCAAAAAACTATAAAACTATATCGACTAGGCCAGTCAAAGGTATAGAATTCTATTCAAAGGAAGATGCAATTGCATTTTTCAAGCGTATCAATGTATAAAAGTGTAGGAAATTATATCTGCATTATGCATTATTAGATACTATGTAATATTGGCTCGAAGCATGTTTATCCATCTCTAATCGTTCGGAAGATTTTCAATGTACCATTGTTTACCTACTTCTGAGATTGAAAGTTAACTCGAGATCACATTATTAAGGTCTTTTTGTCAAATGCAATGTAAAATCAGAGAAAATATAAACCCTCAAAAAAATTCAAGATATAAAAGTATCAAAACATGTTCATTTGAGTTTATGAACTTTATCAAATACAATTTATTTTGTCTAAAACATTTTTTGATATAATAACGTAATATGCTTAATTGATTTTGATATTATGTCTTTTAGGATTTTCCAAATAATTAGACCTTGAATCCTTTTTAATGTTAGGATTTCTTATTAACACTTTGATTTCTTTCTAACTTGTTCTGAATTTCTCTGGAGGTTTCAGTTTTTGTTTTGTATGTTTTTCTTTGTTGCTTATATTGTAGTTCTGTTTCTTGTTATGCATTCTCTATGGAACATTAGTCTCCTTCAGTTTTATAATGCCTTTTTACTCTTTTCCATAGATTGTAGTTTTGCATCTTTGGTGGTTTCTAGGCTTATTATGTATGTTTCGATTATGTTATTGCTATACTCCCCAAGTAACTTTCTGATTTATCTGTCGTATATCGTTTTAGATGTCGGTATTTTCTCCATTTTGTATTCATTCTGCATTTTATTGGTGGTATGTGAAGTACTGCCACTGTCCTGCTACTAGCGTATATGTACATCATACCAATACACTATCTTGAGAACTGAATTTATCATTGAACAAAAGAAGATAAGTTTGAACAAGTTGGTCAGTATGTTGAAATGTTTCAAAGTCTGATATAGCACAGTCTCATAAGTTAACATATCTGACATAAACATTGACATACACAATAATTTTCATAATCCCATTATATCTGTTATTTTAGTATGTATGTATATATGCTACATAATGGTTTGAGGAATTAATGGAAAGATCTCATAAATAAATAGTAATAAATAGTACGTGAAATAAATAGTACGAACAATGTTTCCTTCGAATCACGAACATTAAAATAAAGAACTCAAGAGCTTCGCTGGTCATAGCTGTTATATATTATCTTCCACGATATCGAAAATTATTAAATATGTTAAATGAGAGATTTATAGCAGGAAAAAGCTGCAATGCAAAACATCCACAATGGAGTTCAAAACTCATCAACTACAAAGGTGATACACCCCATAAAACAACGTTATCAAGAGGATACAACTAGATAAATCTACTTTGTTGGCCAACTGATTCTTATGAAAGTAAAAACTTTCTTTGACTTTTATATTACAAAGGGTGTCTCATTAAATTATATTAACTTCTATTCCAGCTTTGATCTCTTATTAGATTAGTCTTTGAATATTAATATATAACAATGTTGTATAACAATGTTATATTAACATTGAACTCTATCAATTGTAGGAAATGAAGCACGCTTATTCTTGTACAGTACAAAAACTAACTAGTAACTATCTCACCCGTAAAAGAGGAAAATAATTCGTAGACTAGAGAAGATCAGGATGTAGATAACGATACATTTTTCACGATACACTTATCTAAAGTCTTTCAATCCGATGACGATTTGACATCTGGTAACGAGAGCAATGCCATTATGGATTAAACAAACACCTCATTGTAACTTAGTAAACCTGCTCAACATTGTAGTTTCAAAGTAGTAAAAAAAGAAATGAAATTACTCAATGAAAAAAAGAGCATCTGGATATAATCTAATAACTGACAAAATTTTGAAAGAATTACCAAAAACAGTACATAATCGCAATAAGCAAATAAATAATCGAATAATCAGAAATCAATAATTTCCAATACGATGGAAATTTGCTGAAATCATCCTTACTCCAAACTTAGATAAATATCCAACTATTTTCCTATAGATTGATTTCTTTCTCAATTATCAATAGTCACCCTGTAAAAATTATCTGATGAGCTATTTTTAAAATAAGTAAAACAGATAATAAGAAAAAATTGTTTGATACCGCGATATCGATTTGGATTCCGGGAACACTACTGGAAACCAAGCAAGTCAAGCAATCGACAGTGTCTGAGTATGAGTCTGGCATACAAGCTAATTATACAAACTCAAGCAAAAACTGCCACACAATTATTATATTCTACAGAAGTTTTACTTAAACGAAAAATATTTTCACGTTAAACAAAATGGCAATTTCTTCAAGATAAATATCATACTAGCCAGTGTTTCTCAAGAAAGTATTCGAGACCCCATTATACACCTGGCTTTCTTCTTATATGGTGGACGCGCACTATGCAAATAAAATCGTATAGCAAATGTTGTGTAAAAATTGATTTGTAAGAAAGTATAAAACCTATACCAAACTACTTAACACAGACTATACAAAAAACAATTATAAAACAAGTATAAAAATACATGCACTAAAATTATTTTATTTTATAAAGATATAAATTATATTTAAGAAAAGTATGATTTGGAATATTCATACGTGTGCTTTTTTGTAACTGCGTAAAAGTAAATAAAAAACATGGAGTAAATGTAAATAAAATGTGTTAAAAAATCGTGTAACCATGAATAAAACGTGTTAAAAAAAAGAAGACTGTGAATCGTGTAATACGATACAATGATATGTAAAAAGAGACACAGATGTATTTATAGACCTTCCTCGACACTGTAGTGAAGATGTGTTTACAGTTACATATTCAAACGGCGCTATGGTATTGCCATTGCACGAAAATCTCTCTGAATCATCAATTCTACAGAATTCTTCGGAAGAGATAGCTGTGTGAAGTAAGAAATAACCAAGAAATTAAAATTGATGCAAAAAATCAGCCCACCTTCTATTATAAAATATGTTACGTGACCACAAATCAAATTAAACAATAAACATCTACATATTTACAAAAGACACAACTAAAAATCTTGGAATGCATTTAGAGAAAGAACTTATATGAAGAAATAATATATAAATAGTGAAAAAATAACAAGATTTAAAACTAGGGAGTCTGTACTAGGCCATGGGATACAAATCTTGCCTCATATTACAAAAAGAATTTTGTTATACAAAGCTGCTTTCTTATATGAATGCATGGTATATAACTCTGGCCAAGAAAGCAACTTGAACATTATCCAAAGATTTCAAGATGAAGCTTTGAGGATAATAACAGCAGCTTTGAGGTATGTCAGTCGAAGTACTTTCCACAAGGACTTTAAGATAAATTATGTCATAAAGCAAGTACATAAATTCGCGATAACACAAAAGTGCAGAAAAAAATACCAATGAACTGGCTAAAAGCTTAAAACAAAGGCCAAATATGAGAAGACAATATAGAAAATAGAAAAGGTCGTTTATAAAAAGAATTTACTATTCAGTTCCATGAATAGTGTGTTGTTATGCATGATTGAATAATTGGCTAACAGAATATCGTATTCGCATATATATTTAATGCATGTATAATATATATATATATATATATATATATATATATGATTATATATTATATATATATATATTATATATATATATACTTCTAATTAAAATTTCTGTGGACACCAGCGGACGGAACGATTGCGGTGCGTATGTGAAATTTGTATAAACATTGTTTATATGCGCTATTATTTATTAATTATATATGGAGGTAAAGGATTAAAGGAAACATTAATCCTCTCTACTTGAAAATTCCATGAAGCAGTTTTCGATATGGATTTTAATGAGTAGGTAGGTTTATGTTTAATCTATGATTTTTCTTACAATACACCGCGCAGGATGGTTTATTTCTCCGAATGCCATAGTTTTCTTCTCTGCGACTTGTACGAGGTAAGCTGCTGTCCATGTATCGTTCAATTTTAGGATCCCTGTGCGTCCCGCTGCTTAGATTCACGTACTCTCGTTTGTGTAAGGCGGTTTGCTCGCGTACAGGGATATTTTGGGTAATTTTTAATTGTCAATAACTAAAAAATAAAGCCGAAAACACACCTTTTTTGTTCGTGATTTTCATCTTATTTTATGACCAAGGCATGCCACCCTATTTCTTTTATTTCATTTTAATGTTTTCATCAAGTTATTATAAATTGTTTCAACGGTAAAACATGACACATAAAGTACGTCCGTTTTTTTATCAATGTAAAATGATTTTTAGTTCTCTTTATTGAAGAAGTTGAATTTCTACCTTTTATGGGAGATACAAAAAAGAAAAATATTACTAGGGTAAATGAAGCTATTTTTTATAGCTGATAAATAAATTTCTTTATTTTACGACAGCAAATAATGACATTTATTAAAACAATTGAAACAGAATGCAGGTTTTCCCTCACATCTACCACAATAAGTTGATACCTCCTTTAATTTTTTATCACTTTTTATCTACCAAATCTCTTTTTCAGTTACAAATAGTAGTTTGAGCACCTTCGACATACTTTCCTAATTCTCTCATCTCTATCAATAGTTTTTTGTAGTCTGTGCTTTTGTTTGGTGGAAACTTGCGTTTCAGTCTTGCATCCAGTCCAGATAATGAGAGATTGTCCGAAACGAACAACTTGGCAATCGTTCTTTCCAAGTTACTTATAAATTATTAGTACATTTTTAGTTGCTATATTTAAACTAAATTCAAATGCCATTTTGTGGTATTATGTCATTGTTTTTATCAGTGGTAAAAAGTAGCTTATTATTTGATCAGATATATCAATTCCCTATTTAGAAGCATTATATGCGACAACCATTTCTGGCTTTTTGTTCACTATTACGGTTCTCCTTTTCTGTCTCAACTAATGATAAATCGTGTTTAATCGAAAGCATTGTGATAGTCTATTCACTTTGATATTATTGCCAAAAATTAGACATTTTTTGAGTTTTGCATGAAGCAAGTCTCGAACTTTCGCTAATCGATCTGCACCAGCATGTTAGATGTCAACAAAGTGTATGAATTTCAATAGTAATCGAAATCTGTTATGTGACATAATTTCGGAAATAAAATTGTTCTTATAAAATTTCTTTTTACTCCAATATAAACTAATGAGAGGATGTTTTATTAGTTCTCTATACATAATAATAGCGACAAATTTCTTTATTTGTGTTGTATCAGTTTTTTGTCATACTTTCGTACGAGATGATCTACTTATTCTTGTATTTAGAATCATATATTCAGTATTAAAATTTGTGTGGTTTACAATTGAATCATGAATATCGTTAGTATAATAATATATATAGTACTATAGTAGTTAGTATAATAAATGGAAATATTTTATGATGTGCTCCACTTACGGTGTACTAGGAAATAGTAAATAGTACTACAATATTATTTTCACTTTCATCATCCGAGATTTCATTACAGTTATAGAAGTTCATAATGAGAATTTATACATTTATTTTCACCGGACATGTTTGATTCATTAGAACTATTACCGCATAAAATATTTTCATCTATAGACTTACAACCGCAATATGGAACGCGAAGGGCTAGTTCACTGTATGTTAAAGTTAAAGCATTTCTTACTACACTCAATATTGACATAATACTAGCGTCTGAGACATATCTGATAGGGAAGCATTATATTAATATTACTCAATATATTGAATACTATACGATACGAAACATCCAACAGGTGATCATAAAAAATAATATTAAGCACCGCTTGCATAACGCAACTTGCTTCACTAGGCTAGTCTTTAGTTACAGCAAATAAAAATTCGTTTAGAGCTTTTTAGACTTGCCCCCTTAAATTGTTGAAGAAAATGGTATGTGTAAAATTTCAGTGATTAGACAACGGAAACTTGTGTCATCTTTGATAAAAAACTGCTATTTGAGAAGTATTAAAGAATATTTTGAAATAAAACCAATAAAAGTACAATATTTTAGATGTATAACATTAATATTTATATAACTAGTAGAAATATATGCAAAATCTTTAAGTTTCATTTAGCATTAAGCTTAGCATATGACATGGCATTTGAGTAACGCTACTATTCCGTAATCCTGTATGACTTATATTTTTCATCAATATCTTAATATGTTTTTACTTATGTTTTTATCAATATCTTTACTTAGATTTTGTACATACCTTCATTTATAAAATTTCTGTAAAAATCTTAAATCTTTCCGTGGTATTATTTGATTGAAATGACGTACAATCGAAAAAATTTCAGAACTTCAAATCAAATGCGGCATGGGTTCCCGTTGTCTAGACAATCTGGAATTAAGGCACATATCATTTTCCCACCAAGTATCACAATTTAGGAGGGTAAGACAAATAAATATTAGAAGTTAAAAAAGAAGGACCACCCTAGTGGTCGATTGCTTGGTGTAAATGAACGGTTTGTGCCGGTAAACAGAGCAATTTACCGCTGTGTTTACGTCCTCAATTTTTCTTGCAAATTACACGAATGATTTGCGTTAATTTGTCGCCGCATTTTGTGTTCACTTTCATATCATATATTTGCTCAGTTCCAATTTAGTCATGGATGCAGCAACCCGTTATCAAAATTATAAAAAATGTATTTATTTTATATGCATATGTTATTTAAGACTGTATCAATTTACCGTAAAAAGGGTGTCGATTTTTTTAAAGGAGAAAGCATTTACTTACATATGTAGCAGGTTAATCAGACGACGTGAGTGTGCGTGGTCAGAAAGTTAAATCCTTTATTTCGTTAATCGTCTAGTACACTTTCACAAAGTGCGTCGGTGTTCTATAATCGCTTTCGTTCGCTCGCTCGTTCGTAGGATACTACTTTAGAACACTGAACTCCCGTATTTGGATCCGTTTCCTTATGACCTATCAAACTTTCCCCACCACGCGCTGACATGTAATCGTCTATGCTTCTTGTTACCTATGGGTTATCGTTGCTCAAGGTCGAGGTGACGTTTTTGTGTTTGATTATATTTAATTGATTTGTTGTGAGCAATTAGACGGTTATCGGTAAACAGTGTCTTTGGTGGGATTCGAATGATAGGTCAACGATCGCGTGCCGCTACACATGTTTATCGATTTAAGAGAAATTATTTATTTATTTTCGTATGGCCTTGAAATCTTTTAACGAATTAAGTGCAAAACTTAATGAAAATTTTATGTAGCATTCGATAAAACCGAAGCCGCTCGTATGAAATGAGTTATATGTATAAAATAATGTACTGCTTCACAATACGGTTTCAGCGTTCCGTTTGCCATCAAGCAGTAGGAAGGTCCGTTTTAAGGGACAAAGATTTATTGCCTAAATCTCATGTGCATTTCTTCATAGAGATTTATGTCGTTCTTAAACGCAGCAACAAATTGCCGCGACGGTGGTGCAAATAGATCGCCAGGAGAGAGAAAATCATTCATAATCTATCAAAATTCAAAATATGATAGGAATACTTCCTTTGTTGGCCTACCATTTATGGTAAGCGATGACTATAATCTAATAAATAGTTCCTATTGGAATATATGAACTGCAGAGCTTGGATCAAAATACAAGAAAAAAGCACCTGAACTTGTCAACTTTGCTGTTTGTAAGAGTATTAAGAACTATTAACAAACTGTATCTTCTGATCATAAAAATCGTGCTTAGACTTCTATCAAAACAAAATTTATTTACAATGTTTCAGTATAGTATTTTCATTCGAAATGATCGTAGAATTATAGAAATGTTGTCAAAATAGAAATGTGTTCAACCGTACGCGCAGAGACGCGTCGCGAAGAAGCGCGTCAGCGAGAGGCGTAAGTTCTCGCTACGATTGCAATAATCGACACTGCGATACAATTGACCCCTTTATTTCGGTCAGGAGAATAGGAGCGGTTGATTGATTATGACACAGGTTTAACAGGCTTAATATGCACTATATTTACAACATTTATCTCGCGTATTTACACAGGTTTTGATATCTTATTATTACACGGCACAATATCGATTAGCGTTATAATTGATGACTTAATGATAAGTTCCGATCTAATGATAATACAGTATTGAGATTAAAGTGTCATTATTCGGACAAAGTGCGTAATTATGATTCGTTAGACGTATGATTAAAATTGAGTATCACTCGTATATAGTGACTCGTAAACTGATTGACCTGAAACAACGTTAGTTTGACTCGGACGTAGTAAGTAAATGTGAAGAGGAATGACTTATCAGAAGTTACGTGTATGACGGTTGACTCGAAAGTTCTTATCGGCTGTGGCGTTGATGTAAAGCAAAACTCTTGTTGGGTGTGTCTAAGATACAAGGAAAGCTGATTCGTTGATATCCCTTCTCGATAGGAAAGTGAGTTGACGCTAATTGGATAGACAAAAAACAAGAAGTCAGGAGTGTGGGTAGGTGGTGACCACCCCTAACTAAACATTGGTTGTGTGGAACTAACATCTGGTAACTCGCTGTTTCAATTTTCCTCTGGAACGATCAATAAATATAGGGACTGTTTTACAGGATGACTACTAAAAGAGATCCTCTAACGACTTGAGAATCCTGAATGTTACGATAAGATTATTTATGATGGGTCCCTAGGTCTATTGAGTGTTCCAAAAAAGGTCTGTGTGCATCTGGTAAACATCTTGACCGCGGGGTGGTCTACGGTTGTGTTACGTGACGTAACAAAATGGGTAATGTTATCGGTTGAAATTAAGTAATTATTATTAAGAAGTAGTATTGAAAAATGACGCATGATGCGATAAAATTATTACAAGAATTTAGTATTAAGAAATTTAATTTCGATGTAGGAAATGAAGGACGATCAATCTAAAATTATCTGCAAGATATTGCCTGCAAGAAGAGGGGGGGGGGGATAGGCGAGAAAATAATAAAATTACATAGAAGATTAAACTTAAGAGATTGCCACAAGGTAGGAAATACTTGGTCGAATGTTAAGAATGCAAAACCGAAAAGTAGCTTCTGACATATGAAAATGGAAAAGGATTAGTGCCAAGAAGTGTGCGGAATAATTAAAAGCAATAAGAAACGATATAGATGAAACGCATGCAACATTACATAATATACTGAGATGTGAAAATTGTGACAAAGCTGATGCGATAGACTGGTTTAAAATTGATAAGAAATATGTATATAATAATGGGACACAAGCGTATGCCAATGAAATTTTTCAAAATGTTATATGCAAAACACAAACAGTCTGGTTCAGCATAAAAACGAGCTGGAAATTTTTCTAAACCTGCCAAAAAGTAGACATAATGCTTATTTCTGAAACTCATTTTACAGACAAAAACTACTTTAAAGTCAACGATTACAATATTTATCACTACTACTAAATAACTACTACTAAAAGAGGATTTTGATCATTTTTTTAAAAGTCTGGGTCACAGGTTCATAACAGGAGGCGACTTTAATGCTAAACATACTCACTCGAGTAGTAGAAACATCACTACAAAAGGTAGATCACTATACAAAAGTATTTTATTAAGTGAATTAAATTACATTAGTACAGGTCGACTCACGTACTGGCCAACGGACAAAAAAAAATTACTCGACTTACTGGACTTCTTCATAACCAAAAATGTATATCCGAAGTATATTCAAGTTAATTCTTCTCTAACATTGTCCTGATATCACTTACCAGTTATTGCAATAGTCGGCTCTATGCTTATTGAAAATCAATCTGCTATTTCAATCTATAACAAACTAGGTAACTGATCTCACTTTAGGGAACAACATTTCAGCATCAACACTAGTGCCACTACAAAGGAAAGAAAATATAGACGCAGCAATTGAATATCTGACAAATGACATAATAAATGTGGCTCGCTCCTCTACCCTTAAGCTGAAGTATATCAGCCAACACGAGTGTCCCAACTGTAAAGCTATAAAGCTTTCAAGCTATAAAGAAAAAATCGAAGATAAAAGGAAGCTACGAAGGTTATCGCAAAATAATAGACACTTTCAAGACAAAGGAAACTAAACAGCACAACTCAACAACAGAAAACTCAAAAAATACAACGCCATTCTAAAACCTATATGGACCTACGGGATACAACTGTGGAGCATAGGCAGTAACTGTAACAGTGAGATCCTACAGCGATTACAATCGAAAACGCTAAGGCTTGTCTGTAATGCCTCTTGGTACGTAACCAATGAAACCATTCATAGAGACTTAAAAATGCCAACAGTTAAAGAAGGAATTTTGAAATTCAGTAACCGTTACAACACACGCTTGACTAAGCATTCCAATCTGTTGAGGTTATCTATGATTGAAGAATGCGTGGGTGAATTGTATAATAGAAATATACTTAAATATAAGTGTAAGTATAAGTATAAGTAGAATGTATGCTGATACATATTCGCACGCTGGCAGCGTTACCTTCTAACAGAGCCCCGAAGCCATGGGCCTATGGATATTTGTATAATTTCTAAATTGGTTTGTCTATACCCCGCTATATTCCATCTGTACAAGGCATGTTCCAAGAAGGCTATGAGTCTGAGTGGCCCTTCAAATTGATTTAGTACTGAACAACTCTCAATGGCTTCGATGACTAGGAAAACTAAACAGAGCAGATGTAGAGTTTTTCTAGAAGTGAGAACCATTTCAACACAATCCTCTAGTCGGGTGACTTCTGGGTACTTCTAAACAAAGTAGACCACCGGAGAGGACTGAAAAGGCATTATACACTGCATCGATATAACAGATTTAACTAGCAAAGGACACTTTAATTTATTAAGATATTTAGATTAAGTTTACATAAGATATAAGATTAAGTTTACATATCATGCCATGGAAACACGACGTCATAATTATAGAAGATTAATATTCTAATCAATAAAAAAAAAAAAGAAAAGAAGAAAACGAAGCTCAATATATTTGACGAACTTTACTCTTTTGAAATAGTTTCCCAATTTTCGAATAAAAAGATCATCTAAATGTCATCTGATCAACGATGGAATTATTAAGGAACTGTCCTTACAACTCTGACTATTATTCTTAATTCAGTGTTAAGAACAAAATACTTCCCAAATCGAGAGTATAGCAATGAAATGAAAACAACCATCAAAGCAAAAAATCTTATATCAGATCATTAATTCGATTTCTGTAACCACTATGCTACAATCAAAGAAATTTATAAATTCATTAACAACAGCATTACTTGTTTTGCAAATAAATTATGCTGTTCTACTACATTTCCAAACTTTGAGAAAATATTTAACACAGTATGGCACAAAGACTTATTGTTCAAAATCGCTATAAATTCTTCAAATATTTATTCTGATAATGTTCAAAGAATCATGGTATATTAGAAACGAAGATCTAAGAAAAGATCTTGAAATTGAAACCAGGAAAGTAATTATTAAAAGATATAAAGAGGCATTAGTCAATCATCCAAACATCTTAGGAAATAATCTATATGGTCAACCCATTTTAACCTATCTTCTTTAAACGACTTAACGCGCTGAATAGTCTGGGCCATTGGAAAGATATCTATGACGTAATCTATATTTCCCTGTTGAACAGCTACTATTAAATAGCAAACTATAATAAAGATTTAAAAAGAATCAAATATATAAAATATGACGAAATATAATTATAGATATATTTATAAACAAGAAACACAATTCATCAAAGTATTCATACAAAATACCTCTAATGTAGAAAATAGTACAGTGAAAAATTACAAAAATATATCCATTTATAAATGTAAAGAGAATGAAAGCAACAAAGAATACAATAATGATAATAATAGGATTCATATCCTTCATATAATAATAATATGGAGATCGCCAAAGCGTTTCTAAAGCTGCCGCGGGAGATAACAGCATACAAACTAATAAGGATAGTGTGCAGAACAGGTATCATCTCTACCGGGATACCGAAACATTGTACAGCCAATACTCAGAGATATTGAAATACCAGAAATCCAAATCCAATAATAAGTGTTTTGACGGAACAGCCATTAACTACGAAAGCCAAGGCAACGCATGACGTGGACACACAAAATGAATAAAACTGTCGTGTAGTGTTATTGCAGAGCCACACAATTAGAAATTATAACCATAGAATACGAACATGAGAGACGCAAAATGTTTATATAACAGTACCCGCAACCACAAAACATCGTTACGCAGCAAAGACTAGAAAGGAATCCTAATGAAAAACAATATATTCAACGCATATGAACTACAAAAAATATGGGAAGAGGTTGCTAAAGTACCAAATGTAGACAAAAACACTAACAATCTACGAAACCAGAGCTTCATAAACTATGACACAAATATTAATACAATAAATAAATATATCTATAACAGAAATACAATCATACAAATAACATACTACAGACATTCATGCAACCAGCAACGCAACATAACAACACAACCATAACAAACATCATTATTACAAAGAACACAACCCATAATTACACAGCAAGTTAGAGACAATGAAATACTAAGTAATAATTAAACGGGTAGGGATAAGTCTACCTAATTACTAAAACTAATATACGCATAACAAAAACACATAAAGTATGTATCATAACAACAATTAATGACAACAATTACTGATCTATATGGCTACCACAACAACTATGATAAGAAACAAACAAATAATACTATAACAATATAAGACGATATGAATAAAATAGATATAATCTATATAAAGAGGAAACAAAAGTAAAACCAAATAGGAAGACTAGACAAATAGAAAAGATAGAGAATAAAATAGAGAAATTAAGGAAAGACATTGAAAAAATGACAAAATAACAAAAACTAGCAGTATATGCCATAAGATTAAAAAGCTACAAAGAATTAAATGAAAGAAAAGCACGAAACATACAATTTTATAGATATGAAAAACATTTCTACCAAAATCTTGGCGATGAAAATGAAGAGACACATGCTCAATAGTCAAAAAGGATATAACTCCACTTACAATAACGTATAAGAGTACTAGGAAGACATACAGTTACAAAAAAACAAAATAGAACTACATAGCCACCTAAGCCATATCTCGTGAGATTTTACTAATAGTAACGTTCTTTTAAACGAAGTGATTGATTTTTCTGTTTGTCATTAGGAAGGTAAGATCAGAAATTACATTCCATACCATGACCCTGAAATGACTTGACCGCAAAATTTTGCAAATAAATGGTTGAGTTGGAAGCTCACGGAAAATGAATTACAGAAACAAAATTACAGAAAAACAAAGCACTTTAACCGCATTGCTTATTATTTTAATAGAAATTATTTGGGCGTAAAAGGTAGCTTTAGGCGTATCTGAAGATATGCTTGCATAGGTATTGGAAATACATATTTTTATGACCGCAGGCTCTATCGAAACATTAAGTACATATTGAAATAATAAACAATACGATTAGGGTGTTTACATATCTTGTTTCTATAATTCATTTTCCGTGAACTATCATCTCAATCATTTACTTTTGAAACTGTCGATCATTTCAAGGCCATAGTATGGGACATAATTGGATACGTTTTGATATCACTTTTTTTAATGATAAATAGAAAAGTAGAACACTTCGTTTAAAAAAAAAAACGTTACTATTAGCAAAATTGCAGAAGATATGACCTGAGATTAACGTTTTCTCTGATGGACTAATTTTCCCCCTAAAATGCAATAAATTTTCCTCAAAACAATTTTCGTATATCGTGACAAATAAGAAAGTAATTCAGGGTGCCAGAATTAGGTGGGGTATCCGATATAACTAAGGATGCGAAGAGCAAGTTATAATAGAGAGTATCATCATGAAACAAATAGAAAAACAACCTAAAAACAACTGGTAACTTAATCTTATACAACATCGACTACAAAAAGCCATCGACTTCCTATCAATAGCTATACAAACCTGAAGAACAACAATACATGCAACAAAAAGCCAGATCAAAATTAGGAGGGAATTATTCCAAGGTGACTCTTTCAATGCACTATGCTTTTATGTATGCATAAATCCAATATAGAGTAAACTCAAAGGAACAGCATATGGTGCCAAAATTAAAAACCAAAATTTACTACAACATATATTAGTTCATTTATTGGACGACATGTATGCATATTCAAATGTAACGCACTCCTGAAAGTAACAAAAGAATTCACAAAAGACACATACACAGAATTTAGCATCAACAAATGCAAAGTGCTCACTATAGAAAGAAGTAAATATGCAATACAATCGGTATGAAATATGACAGACGAAAACTCTCAAAATGAAACACTTGAAAATATGCAACCTAAAGAGACACACATACAGCGTGTTTGGGTACAGGTATAAACAAATTTAAACGGTAATTCTTAAAATCAAAATAAGACGAAAATAAAAAATTAAAAAAATTGCGTTTTTGGCTTCGTTTTTTAGCTATCAACAATTAAAAATCGGCGGCCGGTGCACGTCATGCGAAAGTAAGTTAGTTCTAGCAGCAGGGTGCGCAACGATCTTTAAAGCATCCTACGCAACGTTCTGTAGGAAAAATTGTAGATTAAACATTAAACTTGCTATTAAAATCCATAACGGCATATCGAAAATCGCCCCATGGAATTTTGAAGTACAGAAATTTAGTGTTTCTTCTAATCTAAATTAATCTAAATTTCCTCTAATCTAATTAATAAATAAAAGCGCATATTAACAATGTTTATACAAAGTTCACACACGCACCGCGATTATGTGGGTATCTACAGGAATCTGACACACGCGAAGTGTGTGTTCAGACTGTTGACAAAAAAATCGTAACATGCAGACAAAGTACACTGTGAACACAATAAATACTGTACGCACTACACACACTGCATATCCAAATCACTTGCGCAACTAAACAAAAAAAAGATTTGAAGATAATAAAGAATATAAGAATAAAGGAAATAAAAGGGTTCAAGAAACTAAAAATGGAAAAGCCTAAAATAATCTACAGCGGAATAACTTGAATCTAACTCTAACTTTATGTGTATATGGTTCTCTTAACGTTTCTCTTTTCTCCTTCTCTTTTAGAATTGTTACACCCTCCTACGAAATTTTTAAAATCGCTAAAACATGTTAAGTAGCAATGTAGTATTGAAGAGTTCATTTAGAAAGAAAAATTTACATTATTCTTCGCCAACGCTTTCGTTTCCTTTGTATAACTCGAAATTAGCCAGGATCAATCACGATATCTGAGATGTTCTTTAAAAGCAAAGGCAGAGTGTACCTACTGAGAAAAAGAACAGGCTGTTCATTAGATGTGTTTAACACTAACGTTATTAGGCCCGGTCAAATGACCTGTTTCAAAATTTAATTTAAAATTGTACACTCATTATTATTTCTTTTGTTCATCTAACTTTATGTAAATTTTTTAACTTTAACTTTATGTAAATCAGATAATAATATGATAAATCAATTTCTCAATTTTTGTTAATATAAGAATTTACATAAAGTTAGATGAAGAAAAGAAATAACAATAAATATACAATTTTTAATTAAATTTTGAAACTGGCCATTTGAACGAGTCTGGTAAGATTAGTATTAAAAATTATTAAAATTGTCTTGCAAGAATAGTATCATTTCGACAACGAAAGTGAAGACTTAAAAGAACTATTTAAAACAATAAATATAATTTTCCATTTAGTTGTACTTTAATTTATAGTATTACACATTACTTCATAAAATGATATCTTAATTAATCCTTCGAATGATAAGGTTAAGCAATTTTTTGTAGTTTCTTTGGTTTCTTCGTTATTTATTTCATGTATGTGGATATTGTAATATTTAGTGAGCAGTAATTTGTGTAGAAATTGCTTGTGGTTCATATAAGACAGCGGTCGACCACATTCAATAGTACTTCAAGAATACTTAATGCGTATATGATTCTTCTGTGGAATTTGCGGACAGGGGATGGTTGCCGATATACCGTAATGAATTTCAATGCGTGTGTTTAATGTTTAATCTACGATTTTTCTTATAAAACGTCGCGCAAGATGCGTCTCCGAATACCATAGTCTGTTTCTCTACGATTTGTACTTGTTAAGCTGCTGCCCATGTGTCATTCGATTTAAGGATCATTGTATACCTCGCTGCTCGAGCTGATCTACTTTCGTTCATTACTACTTTCGTGTAAGAAGGTTTGCTCATGCACAGGCATATTTCGATAGAGTTTTAATTATTGATAAATAAAAAACCGAAATTTTTTTTAATCTTGTTTTTTGTTTTATTTTAACTTTAATATATCACCCCTTAAATCTTTGTACACCTATAGCAGAACACCCATATTTCGAATTCGAACAAAACAGGAATGTAAATCATACCCACATTAAAGAACAACTCAAAAGAGAATATAAATATAGACTCATACAAATACTAAAATCCAAACTAAACTCTAAAAACATATTCAAAGCAATTAAAGCACTTACACTATACTAACAACCTTAACATACCTAGGCGCAACGCACTTTGTTAACGATATTATGGAAGATAGCCCTATTAACGCCATTTAGCCTTATCTTAATTTATGACTGGGCCTAGAACTTAGTAAGGATCTCCGTAGGGTGCTTGAATTTGAAAGGTCGATAGCCAGCGACTCGAAGTCTTAACCAGAAAAACTTATAAAACACTACAAACCGCACCCTAATTCATGCATAACATTGGACCAAAAAGAAGGAGGAACAGGAATATAAGACATATGAATACATTATATATCATAGAAAACCCAAGGAATTTATTTCCAGAATAAGAATACGGTACTCAACCAAGTTCAATAAGACAAAATATATACACCACTCGACTTAAGACAAAAAAGCCAGAAAATACATATGTACGCACTACAAAACAGAAAAAAAGATGAATGGGAAAAGGAAGCAAGGAAGCACACGGTAAGCACTACATCATGCAAGACTAAAACATAGATAAACAATTCTCCTACAAATGGTTCATAACAGGACAACTCTTTATGGAAACAGGATTTGTCATAACAATAGAAGACAGAGTCCTAGTCACAAAAAATTACAAAAAATATATAATATAATGGAAGAAACCATAGCATAGTATACTTCAATTTTTTAAATGTTCTCGAATTTCACTTTCTGCAATTCTAACATTCGTGCTTAATACTAACTTGATATCAAATTCTTCCTCTGATGAAATTAGGCGTTTTTTAAAGTTCTCTATGGGCGACAGTTCACCAACGAAAAAATAAGTGACCAAGGATAAGAGATCCCCCAAGAATATTAGAGCAGACATGTTAAAAATTCTTAGAATTACTTCAAAAGAAGTAAATCTGTGTGTGCCGATTGGTTTATATTTAGAAAAGTAAATTAGTCGGAAAGTTTGAAGATTCTCGATTAAGAGAATCACTTTTGAGATTGAGGAAAGGAGAAAGTAACCAAAAGATTTAAAAGATTTTTAAGAAACCAAAAAAATTTAACTTTTAGTCTATTAATCAATCGCTTTACTCAGACAATTTCTAATCATATCAGTTTAACATAGTTATATAGTTAATTTTAGTCAGATCAGTCGCTAAGTCCAATCAATTCATTTTACTTACAATTAATCAAGTTTCAATCGAAAGCCTCAGAACAATTAGGTTGTTATTTAATCAAGTAATTAAGTTTTAATTAGAACTTAAATCAGTCAAATATTGTTAATTAACTAATCATTTAGGAAATTCAATTTAATTGGGAAATTCTTCGAGTTTAGAACGTAGTTTTAAATTTTTCTTATGTATATTTATGTATCTTATATGTATCTTTAAACACATTGCAAAATGGTTTAGTTTAAATTTTTGTAATAGGAGACTTCATATGGACACAGCGTACGTGTCCTTAATACGATACCGTATGTTTATAACAATTGATGTGGTTCCTACATAAAGAAAAATTAGTTCTTAAGAGTAGTAAATTATTGTTTTCTATAAATTAGGTTTTAAAAGACAGTACTTATACTTATTTCAAATTATCTGTGTTTCATCATTATTTATGACATTTTTTTGTCTTTGTGAGTTTTGCTTTATGTCCTCTTATAAAACTCTTTAGATTTACGTTTTTCACAAAGTGACTCGACCCTTTTATAGCCAACAAACTTATTCAATGTTTTTCGTCCGAACAGCTTTTTAGTACTCGAAAGAGATACAAATCTCTGATACCAAATCTGGAGAATATAATGAATACGGATATTCTATTTTATTTCTAATATTATCCTTCTTTTTATTTTACTATTGACACACGTCATCTTGCGTTATTACTAAAATAAAGTTGTTATATTTTATCTAAACTTTTACGACAAATAATAATATGTTCATTTCTTAACATATAAAATAGTAAGAAAACAGCTCTTACAACTAGTCTTTTTGATACTGAACATGTTAACCTTACAGTAAAATTTTATAACATTTTATTACAGTAAAATACAATGCAATGTTACGGAGAATCAGTGCTGTATTTTCTTCAACTAATCGAGTTAAAATGTAGAAATTTGGAAGAATCTAATATAATTCATTAAAAATATTTAAAGACTTAATGCATCTACATCATTTTTTCTTTCATTTCCTTAGGCCAGCAGATATACCAGAAATTCTTTGGTTTGAGGAAGAAAATGAATTAATTCGTAGTTGTGGAGTACTTTCTTCGGCACTTGGACTTCGCAAAAGCTTTAGCACGAGCGACGTATCTCAACTGCCAAGTCCAGATATATCGGGCCCGAATGGGTTGCGAACAGCTGTATCTACTTTGGCCCTTAACACTGCCCAAAGAAATACTTTGCTTTTGGAACATGCACGACTTGATCATGCTTCGAGATCCTGCAGCACATGGGTTGCTGTTGGCGAACCAGTCGCCAATACATCGCAACTTCCTAGTCCTCATGGCGGAGCTATGCAAGAACAACGTCAGCAACAAACATCCACTTTTCAATCAGCTCATCAACCTTCTACTGCATCGCATCCATTCCTACCTTTCACAGGAGCTGATTTTGTTAGGTCTGTGAATAAAAAGGTTCGCCAAAATTATATACGTCGAAGGTTAGTTTAAAAATTAATTAATTTTTATTCAATTTTATATTTTCTTCGTAAATATGCAGAGTAAAAAAAGATAATATTGCTTATGAAAATGATTCGACTTTTGGATAAGTAGAGATCGGTCAAAAATAGATCACAAAATAGATTTTGATCTTGATACTCAAGGTCTTTATTTGTTGTACTGTATCCTACTTATTACAAGATCAAATTTCAGTCAGTTTCCCAGTTAGTTTTAATTCTTATTTTAGTTTTATATATTCCTATTATATTCCTATCTTAGTTAGTTTTAAATCTCATCTTAGTTAGTTTTAAATCTCATCTTAGTTAAATCTCAATCTCAAATATAGTACTGGAATCATATAGTGCAACCATTCTCTTGAAAAATTATATATACATAATTATATATACATAAGTAATTTTATCATTTGATTCTTCACCGACATACTTTGGTAATGGTACCAATTATGGAATTGGCACGTTATGTAAAAATCCACTTTGTGTTATTGATAAAATATATCCAAATTCAATAAGAAATAATGGAAAACCATTACACCTAGAAAAAATTCCAGATATGTGCGATTTTCAACAATTAAATTAACTATTGCCCAATGTATGAAATCCAACCGTGTTAGACCCGAAGAATAAGATTTCATTGTATCCAACAAATTTCAATGGATTAAAAATTTTCGAACTAGTCAAGTAAAATGTGATGGACTATAACACTGTAGTGCAGTTATGTTGTAAACGTAGAAATTATAACTGATTTTAACTTGTCAATCTGTGCAGGTAAATAAACAAGGTCAGTATTGTTGTCAATGATTCCCGCCCACAAATTTACAATCTCTGAATCATTGGGGGAGGATTGAAAATTCTATTTGTCCGAATTAGCATTCTTTTGACTTAAATGGTTGCTATTCGAAGAGCCACTTTCATATAGCGATAAGCTGTATTATACAAAACCACCATCAATGGATATGCACGTACGATAACGAAACGTTTGATATTCAGCAGGAAATTGTGCTAAAAGTTTTTGATCACTGAAGTACTGATCGAGTCGCTGAAAATTACAATAACTTGAACTTTTTTCTAGGCATAATACTGTCCCGTTATTCATTAATTTTCTGCTGTTTCAATAATGACACGAAGCAGTACGAGAACATTTCTATGTCTACTATAATCTGATCGCATCATATTAAATTTAATTTACTTTACTCTCCAAATATAAATAATAGGTTGATTAACCACTATTATATTTTACTATGGTATTATACATTCTTCACTGTAAATATTCAAATGATTGTCTTTATTTACGTCATATGTGACTCTGAAATGTAAACACAATGGAATCCCATTATACCGTTTCATGAAGAATCAAAACCCATTAGATAATCGAGATTTAAGTTATACGCGCTCCAGCTACAATATGTCCGGTAACAGTTTTGTACTTTACGAAAAGAACATTTTGTCGCTAGTGCACGTATAGCCTTAGAAAGAAAAATTAAAAATTTATATGCCCGATAGGCATGTTATTTCATAAGAAATTCAATTACTTGTTTGTATATATACATACATATCACAATACACACGTATATAACATACATATTTATTTATTATTCATATACATATACAGGTGTATCTACAAGTGTATATACAGCTGTCTCATTTTAATCTATCCACACAATTACCTCTTAAAGCATTCATTATTCGAAAAAAATTTTTCAAATAAAATTTACTTTGTTTCAATGGGAACATCTTGTGATGATCACAAATCTTATCTAGATGAGCGAAGCTTCGAAATATCAAGATGACCTTTGTCTTTCTTTAAATGGAATTATACGTTTCTTTATACACCATTTAATGCATATTTTAATTCTGCACAAAAAAGTATTAAGATACTTGGGTGAAAAAGTGTTTAGTTTAAAAGATATTTTAATTTTAGTGCTGTAAAACTTATCATATAAAAGATAAGAAACGAAAACGCAGTACTTCTTTGTTTATGTTTTCTTTATCTTTCATATGAAAACTTCTGTAACATCAAAGTTAAAATATCTTCTTTAAGTAATCATTTATCGATCCAAGAACTTTAACACTTTTTGTAAAATTAGAATATGAATCAAATGATGCATAAAAAGGTATATAGTGATATTTTGAAAAATAAAGATAATCTTAAATTCTCAAGAGCGTGTCCTCGTAGATAAGATTTGTGCCCATCACAAGATGTCCCTGTCGAAACCAAGTAAATTTTATTTGAAACATTTTTTTTTTAAATAATAAATAGTTTAAAAGATAATTGAGTGGATAAACCACAATGAGATACCCTGTATAGAAAGCACCTTCTTCATATCTAATTTTTAATGGTTTTCATTTAGCTTACTTTTCTGTTTTTCTGTTTGTCTGTTTGGAATTTTGTAAGCGAAATTTAGAAAACTGAAATTTAGAACGTATGTTTATTTCCGATGATAATACCACATAATTTCAAACAGTAAACAACTCTTTTTTATTGGAAATAATCGCCTGGTTAGCTGAGGTAAAAACTGGAAAAATCTTTATATCATTGTATATTTTTATTCGTTATCTATCTCTATATCAATGTATATTGTCGGGTGATAGATAATGACTAAAAAATAAAAAATAAAATATATCAATTAATAAAATTTCAAAAGTTACTAAAAAGAAGAAAATAATTTTCTTCATTAAGTAATTGAACGTATTGATAATATACAGTGGAACATGTGTATGTTAAACATAACTTATTTTTTGAACTCATATTACTAAGAATAAAAACTTGGCAAGCTCATATTAGTTTAGTTCCAAACTTCACCGAATTGTAACACTTACAGAGATCCTCTATTTCATTACATAAAGTTCGAACCCATGAATCAAATATTGTTACGCCGCGTGGCTCACCGTAAACCGTTTTTCTCAACCGCCCTCTGTCCAAAAAAATACGCTTAACTACAAATCGATCATACGACACATTTCGCGTCTCTCACAGTACAATGTCTGTTCTCAACGGTTCCTGTGTCCTACAATGTCACAGAAAAGATCGCTTTACAAACCCATTACGTACCTACAATGTTGCCGGACGTATCCGATGTTGCATTTCGAGAGAGTTCGATACCGTTCGAGAAGCCCGTTCAATCACAGAAACTTCTCGATCCTGGATCGTACGATGGATCACGTTGTTCGGTTACCAACGGTTACGAGATGCAAACAAGCTGGGGAGGAGAAGAAAGACAAAGGGACATAGGAACCAATATTAGCAGTTTTCAATAGTTCTCTTCGGACAGTCACTCGTCGTAAACGTCGAGAAACTCAATTCACATTCTTAATCACTCAGTCACACTCTTAACAATCAACATCACGGTCTTACTTAACACTCATTTATCGGAATTTATCTATAACTCATTAATTATTACCTCATTCGATATCGTTCTTGCAATGTTAATATATCTGACTGTTTATACGTTTCGTGCGAATACGTTTTGTTGGAAATATAGTACATATAGACTGTTAATTTATTGTCAAAATCAATATAACCACCCCTAATATCCTAAAAGAATTAGGGGAATGACAGTGTTCGTGGCGTCGATTGTCAAAATCGTAACGAAAATCTACGCCTCTGTTGGCGCGTTACCTCGCGATCGCGTCTCTTGTCACGTAATAAATGACGAGATAGAAAATAAGAGAAAAAAAGGCGAATTAGCAATAACACCTTCGTTCACTTTATTAGTTGACAACTAGGTTGTAGAATACAGACTGAATTTTTAACTAAAGGACTGGGGTTTCTATATCTTCATTATGATTCGCATACTTTATGGGTGGGAGTTCGCTTATTGTTTTATTCCCATCGCTATCTCATCGCTATCGCATACCTAAGTGTTATCGGCATATCCGGAAGTCAGCAGATACCTAGCTCTTGGGTGTTGTGGAAGTCGCAGATGCCTAGCTCTCGGGTGGCGTCAGTGAGATCTATCTGGACATTACACTCTCCACGAACAGTCGTAACAAATATTCTTTCATTTTTACCTCGTAATCATTAAAGAATTGCCTCCATTAGAAATTTCTTCATCCAAAAAATGCACTCAAGAGAGTAAAAGAGGTTGGTGGAACATAGAATGCATCGGAAGGTTAAAATAATGAGTTTGCTTTGTTTTTATTTTTAGTAATATAAATTCACCAATTGAATGATACCTATTATATAATTACTGCGTGTCAACATATACAGATTCCCTTGCTTTATATAATATAATATATTAATACTATTTTCAATTACTTAATGATACCTGCTTAAAGAAATTAATGTCTTCTTTTTAGTACATTTTTAAATAAAAGACATCTTTTATTTTCTTTTATTTATATGTCTTGTTTTTATTTTCAATTGTTTGATCTAAGCTATTTTGGATAACGGCGACTATCTTGCTATATTTTAATTTGTTTACCATTTTATAATATTTCATGTTGCGAACAAATCGTAAAATTTCTTGGTCTTCTGATATATTGGTCAATTCGATATATATGAAGTAGAAATTTTATGTTTAAGATAAAACTATAATTTTATAATGGTATTCTGTTCAACGAATAGATGACTTCTATCAGGGGCCTGCACATGGCCAATAATATGTATTATTAAATGCAATTTGACAATAATATCGTCTATCCATTTCAATCTTTCTTTGAGACCGTATACGATCAATATTATTTATACAGAGTGTTCCAGTAATTATGATACAATTAGCAACGGGCTGATTATACGTAAAAATATAAGTCAAAAATATATAAAATATTTTCACACAATACTTTCGAGAAAATTGAATTTGATATATTTAATATACAGGGTGTGACCAGATAACATGTACAAGCAGGCAAGAGGCGATTCCTTATGAAAGAACAAGACCAAAGTATGGGATACAATTTTTTCATTTAAGGTTTAATTTTCGAGAAAATCGAGTCTTAAAATTTATCATGTATACTTGAACATGGCTAATTCGTAATCTGATTAATGATTGAAAATTATGATTAATGTAAAATTTGGCTATTCGTGATAGTTCAACCGTTCGCGGGGAGAAGTGATCGCGAAGAAGCGCGTCAGCGAGAGTCGCAAATTCTCACTACGATTTCGATAATCGACGCCACGAAAAGTCGATCCCCTATTTCGCTTAGGACAATAGGGGTGGTTAATTGATTATGACACAGGTTTAACAGGGTTAATATACAGTATATTTCCAACAATTATCTTGCGTATTTACAAACGTTCTGATATATTATTATTACACGGCACAATATAGAATAGCGTTATAATTGATGAATTAACGATAAGTTTCGATCGAATGAGTAATGTGTATACAGTAATGTGACTCGTAAGTCATTATTCGGGCGAAGTACGTAGTTATGATTCATGAGACGTATGGTTCGACCTGAGTGTCACTCGTATGTAGTGACTCGTAAGACGATTGACTTGAAACGATATTAGTTTGACTCGGACGAAGTAAGCAAATGTGAAGAGGAATGACTTGTCAGAAGTTATGACTTGTCGAAAGTCCTTTTCGACTGTGGCGTTGTTGCGAAGGAAAACTCTCGTTGGGCGTGTCTACGACACCAGGAAAGCGGATTCGTTGATGCCAATTTACGTTAGGAAAATGAGTTGATGCTAGTTGGGTGAACCGAAAAAGTTCTGGAGTGTGGGTAGGTGATGGTCATCCCTGACCAAACGCTGGTCGTGGGGGGACTAACATCTGGGAGAACTTGCTGTTTTGTTACGCGACGTAACAGTGATTACTGGTTACTAATCGTTTGATTATACTGATTAATAGTGAGTAATCATTGACTAATGAGTAGGAGAAGTAATAAAAGTTATTGTAATTAATGGTCACGATTATTTTAATAATTATTAATCATGAAATGATTACACTTTTGATTATGATTTAATCAGCGGTTAGCATAATGCATACAATACCACAAACACACAACTATAAACAGAATTCACTGTAGTGATACCGGAAGTTTGCCGTAGCTATCTCGGAAACTAAGCAAGTTCAAGCTTTATATGGATAGGAAGAAGTTGTTCAAAATATCGGTTTCTACAACATATGCATATAATAATCGTGGAAATCAGAGTCTAGTCAGTGTTTCTATAGTTTCAGCCAAATTACTTTGATATTCAAATAGAATATGCTTTTATAATATTATAATTTATGTGCTTTCAGTATGTTTAATATTATAGCATATGAGAATAATCTCTCTACAGGAGCTGATTATATAAAATAAAAACTATTTTTATCAATGGATATTCGTCGAAAATATTAAAATTTCGTTGTTGCTCTCACATGAAATGTAATATGTCTAATTCTGCTTTAGAAGTAGAGAAATTTGTGGATAAAGTCACAATTATTCTCCAAATTGAGAAAGTCATCATAGTACGAGTTAGTTTCTAGTTCTTTTGGAAAGATTTGAGTCAGAATTATTTTAGCCACTACCGCTTTTTGGAAAAGTTAGATTTCCTTTTTGATACACTAATACTTAAGATAATCATGTGCTTAATACACAAGTGTGATAAATCTGGTTTTTGCAGCTTTCTGATGAACTTCTCCAGTAGAAAAAAATAAATATTTATTAAATCTTACTTTTACACTGTTTAAGATTGCTTCTGGAAATAACTTGCAAAAAATTCGCTCATGATGTATCATTTTTTCAAGCTTTGGATTATATAGCAAATGACATAACAAAAAGTTTAGTATAGTTTAAATATTCTTCCAGATATTGAAATCCTGATTATTCAATGGATCTTTTATATCAAGAGTTCTGTATAATTCGCTACTCTTTTTTTGAATATTAAAAATTTGTTATAAGAAATCATATAGGCTGTTCCATTTAGTTTATTAAGAGTATGCCCTAATCTTCTTGATTTATTTAAGATGAATTTTTGGATGAACTGTCATTTTCCATACAGTGTTACATTTCTTGGTGGCTTTATTATTTACGATTGCTAATTCTGTTAACTTTTGTAAAATCTTAGTTGCATCAGCGGTAATACACAAATTTAACGTATGTGAACCGCAACGTAAATGATATTGTTATGACACTATGCAATAGAATGACTTGAACTGTGATTTATAAGTGACCTTCTTCCATTCTTGTTCCTAAAATTATAAATTTCGTCTTCTAGATTAGGATATATTTCTTGAAGCTACTCGTCTATTCTAATTGAACTGTAAATTCCACGAAAACTTCGGGATGCTAAGCGACAGACTTTCTTTCTAAATTATTACATATCCAGTGTGCGATAACTCCAAAAAAACTTCTCTTCTACGAACTCCTACTTATCTATATATCAACGATTCTGCATAAAATACACATGCTGTAAATTATATTTTATTTCTTCATAATAATAAGTATATATTCATTCTCAATCGACGGATTATAACATGCAATCCACATGTCGATATATTTAAATTGTTGAATATAGCTGAGAAAAAATCTATTTGCCTTGATGATATTATTAAGACTAGGAAATATTTAATAATTGTACATAAAAGGAGCTACACTTATGATTTTGATGAAATTCGGTTTTAGTTTCCGAGATTTTGGCAAAAAAAAAAGCTGTTATTACTAAACCGTTACTACTACATTGATTTTTGCCTATACATGCACACCCATGGCAACGTATACATCTACATG
Organism: Bombus superbus; assembly: GCA_014737385.1. NCBI lineage: Eukaryota > Metazoa > Arthropoda > Insecta > Hymenoptera > Apidae > Bombus > Bombus superbus. The sequence goes on along the minus strand of JACXIK010000067.1, from coordinate 57,869 downwards.
ATGTAACCGCTTATCTATTGTTTCTATAAATACAGCATGGCGATCGACAAACCATTTGCTTAATAAGCAAACTACTCGAAAAAGTATCTCAAAAAGATAGACTAGAAAGATGTTATAAAGCACAATGATCGAAGTTAGAAATGTAAAGTTGTTTAATGTGAAATGGTTTAAAAGTTATGCAAAAAAATTTTTTTTTAACACACAAACCTTACATAATTTAACGACCGCCTTCCGCAATCACTACACAAACTCAAATCTTGCCGCAGTAAAATGAAAACATTGATTATCCACATTGGATATGGATTAATTTCTTCAATTCATTAGTGTTTTCATTTTTCTGGAATAATAAAGTTTGAGTTTGTGTAGTTTTAAATAGTGGTTACCGACAGCCGGCCACCAACACTTGCGAGATTTGTGCGTTCAAAAGATTTTCTTACATTTTGAAATTAATTCCGAGTTAGTAAAAAAAAAGAAACAAATATTAAAAAATTCGGCCATTATAGAGATTATCTGCCGGCCATCGTGATGTGACATAGAAACGGTAGATAAGAAACGTCACGCTGTCACGTCGAAGACACAAGAAATCGCGCCGTTTTTATTATTTCACTAGTTTATTTAGATTATTTCAGTTGTTAGCAAACAAAGTGAGAAATTCGGACTTTAGATGTGGTAGTCTATTTTATTATATGAACCCAACGGAGTAACAGTTCAGAATATTGCAATAAAGGTGTGTTGAATGCTGATTTGGGAAGATTTAAATACTAAGGTTTTGTCCCTCTGGAGGGGTTATCGCCTGCGAAACTATTTCGTTATTGTTTCGATAGCAGTGCCATGCAGGATGTTTGTCAGACGTGTTATTGTTACTGTTTTTTGAGCCTGTGACAACGCCATGCAGATGCAAATGTTACTATAAACGTACATGTATAAGCAACATACAATGTAGTAGTAGTAACGGTTTTCTGCCAATATCTCGGAAACTGAGGTTGTGTGGTGGTTATATGTGTAGGAAAAATTTGTTTAAAATGTTATTTTACAACATGTTTAAATTTTATCAAAATAGGGAGTATAGCCTCTTTTATACATGATTGCCAAGTATTTAATAATATCTCTATCAAATTGGTCTTGCGTTAAAATATTCCAACATTTCTTTATAAATTTTCTTCAAACACTTACCTGTCATCGACCATGTTTTACACGAGTTTTATGTGTCTTGTACTCCTAGACTGTTTTTTCCCCGTATTTTCGCTTCAAATCAGTGATAATATTGAATGATCTTCCATAACCGCCCATTGCAATGTTACTAGATTTGCACTTTATACACAATATCATTTTATCAGAATTTATAGCACTTTCCCCTGGCAAATATACAAAAAATTTGCCATCATGTACAGTTGAAAATTTAATCTGATGATATGAATGTTATATAAACTCAGTGGTAGATACTAGCCATTCTGCAGAAAGAATTGCATATATTACTATAAGATCTCAAAATCACAGCGTAGATATCCTTTGTAGTGTTAGTCTACTGCTGAGTTGTGAACTTAACTGGCAAGCAGTTTACAAGATTATGATTATACATTATGATTGTATGCTAGAATAGATATCAAGAATATCAGTCACTTCTATTAAATTGGACAATTAAGTTTATGAACATACGCATGAAGCATATTGTACAATTTTCAATGAAAAATACATATTATTTATTTTACTAAAATATGCATAAATTAATCACTGAATGGCTTAAAAATTATTGATTTATGATTAAAAACTACGAAAGTTTTTCGTGATTATTGACTTATCTTAAGAATGCAGAAATTATGCGGTAATTATGCAGAAAAGAGATAATTGTAATTTATTATTTCAATAGAACGTTACTATTTTTGTTTTGTTTTACTTCAATCACCAACGCTAGATTCACCTACGCCAAATAAAAAGAAATTAATCGTAACGACTCACTTAAATCTATTTATTGTAGAGCTTCACCTTTCCTTTGCAGTGAAATAATTAATCTCTTTCCTTTGCATTTACATTGCCCTTATAATACCACTAAAATTTGTGATTCTTTGTTATCACATATATTTGCCGTTAAAATAAAATAAATAATGACGATTATTTAGGTCGTGATTGTACAGAGAGCGGCGAACGATAAGCGGCAAAATTGTTATAGATATATTTCTATAATACTTATGATTATCTTGTCATAAAATCGGCCTACACCTGATTAAAGATTCGATATCAAAATATTCATTCTTAAATATTCCTATCAAAATGTTCCGTATTTATCGTTACTATCTATTTGTCGCTTGGATACCTACTAAAAGAACGAACATAGTGGAAGATAGGGTGGAAAATATCGGTCTTCGCTCTGTTGCTTAGTTGCTGTATAGCTTATTTTATATAAATTTATGAGTTTAATTTATTTTCTGCCGCTGTCTTCTCATTTGTCTCGCTGTTCTTGCCGCTCGCATTATTAAGCTCGGCTTGTCGCCGCTCTGTTTATAATCACGGCCTTATCCATAATGAGACAATACGGTATATACTTAACAACATTGTCTCGATTGCTTCAGAAATTTGTTAGTTTATCAATATCCCACTGTATAAGTATATTGTAAATCAAGTTAGTCCTAAAAGTTATAAAACTTTATCATTTCTCAAGATGGATGAGTTGCAACACAATTCCAGAAAGGAAATGCAAGAAAAACAGAATGAAATGCAATAAAAAACATTTTATCCTTGAGTTTAAAAGTTAAAATCAATTCTGCAGTCTAGTTTTTTAACAGATCTCTATTAATCTAAAAATGTTAAATCATCAGTATAAACTCTTCTTAAAAATCTAGATAAAGCGATGGAAATGAAGTAGGGTTTATATTAACCACGCTTTAGCCTTTATTTTTATGACAAAACTCTTTATGTATAAATGCACAACAGAATGTGTATAGCGACTGTCTAGCTAGGAGACAAAAAATTTAGCACAAAGGAATGTTTTCATTTCGCTTCAATGGATGTCGTTTTTGATACCATGTATTGTCCTAATTCCTTAATATAAACTGTGACAAATATTTTTTAGACCCTATATAACAAATCAAGAATAATATCACAAAGCAAGAATAATATTAAAGATTCTTTCACTAATACTGATACAATCATTTTTTGATAAGCATAATATTTGGTTTTAAAACAATTAATACGACAGTAAAAACATGAAAATTAACAATATTTATTTTCACATGTTTCTTTCAGCAATTATAACAATTTAAAAAAGTATATGAAATGTGTGTAATAGTTGAATATTAATACCTAATTTTCATAATTTGTAGATTGTTAACAACATATCGTGCTTTGGAGCGACTTTCACAAAGCGAATTCAATTTAGATCAGTTGGAGGTTGTAGCGAGCGCAGCACAAACAGCTTCTGGAACTACATTGCTGGTCCCTGGAACAACAGGTACTACTGGACCCGCACTATTGGGACAAAAGGAACGAAACCATGCTTTGACTATTAAAGATGTTGAAAGAGAACGTGGAAATCAATTATCCAAATATGAAAGAAATATGATGATCTTTAATTGGCTACATACTCTTGACGATACTGCTATTGTTGATAGTACAGAATAAATTATGTTAACAGTGCTAGAGGCCGAAAGATTTAACCGGTTAAGATCGTTAAGAATTAAAACTATGCTAAAAAAGTACAAGAGCCAGAAAATGTTTTATTTTAAATAAAAAGACAGAGAATACACATTGCCGTGTAAAGGAAGACAAAAATCATGTTATGGTGGAAAATATATCCAGAATTCAGAAATGCCGCCCATAAGTGTAGTCGGTGGTTTACTAAACCATGATACACGCAGATTTCGCTGAGTAGTTAGTGATGGAGAAATATCTAATCAATTATGTAGATCTTTTGACCTCTGACTTCTACAGGATGCTATGTAAATCCGACACTTTTTTCACCAACGCCAGATATACATTTGACCTATAACAATTTTGACTGACAGTTTTAACTGACTGACAGTATTAGCACAGCGAAATAACATTGTCGGTAAAGTCTGATATCGGTGAGTTGTCGTCGGTGAAAACAGTGTCGATGATTTCAATGGGGCTCCTGATATAATAGTCTTGAGCGACTATAATTAACCTTTCCACTACGCTTAACATTAACATTTAATTACGATACATGTTATAAAAGTTTGTATCAAAGTATATTAAAATTCAAATTTCTCACAACAAATAATATCGAAAAATTATTTACTCTTTTACGATTTAAGGCATTATTTTTATAATACATTAATACACTAAGTATTATTTTACAATCTATGTTTCGAAGTGCACCATTTAAATTTCAAACAATTTAACATATGACGTCACTTGCACGCACTTACAGGTACATCAAAACATTATGTAGTGCCAAATTGATGTTGTGGTATTCAAAAAGTCAAATGGATGAAAATGGTTCCATATGCGAAGATGTTTTATTAAAGAGTTATAAGAAATTAAGTATTTGTTGTGTGTTAAGCAGTCATACATATAATAATGTTGATTTTGCGATTCTGTAGGATTTCCAATTGATTAACATATGACTGACATCATTTTTTCAGTTACTACACATATAATTTTGCGAAGCTTCGTGGCTATAATCGATGCTTAAAAATTCCTTTTTCTGCGAGATACATATAAACTTCCATTCATCAAAACAGATTCTTTCGTAGGCTTTTGACATTACAAATTATTAAAAATGGCATTCCGAATGTACTCTCACATCTAAATCCTGTTTCTGATTATACTTTAACTATTTTATGTAACTTTATAAATAAAAATCAAGTAGTAATCAAATCAAGTAAATATTTTTTTACTCCCATCAAAATCTCAAATATCTTTTTATAAATTTCAGGTTAATGAATCTTAATATGGTTATTATACTTTATCACATCAAACCTTCGAAAAATAAAAATTTAACGTAGAGAAACAGATATTAGAGGAAAGTTACATATTTTAAAATAATCTATTTACATATTAAAGGACTAGCAATTTAATTGATTAGTAGTATGCAATTATGTATAAAAAATGTAGCTTCGTAATAGTTTTACACTATACTATATTTCACTACAGAAAACAATAATTATTTGAAAGTCCCTTATTAATGTCCCTTTATCTAGGTATGAAAGAAATGCAATCTGTTGCTATTCTAAAAGAAGAAAAAAATTAATACTTTCATATTTGCTCAAAAATAAAAACAATCTATCTTAAAATTTCGTCTTTTCCTACACAATATAAATATTCTATGCAGAGTGCTGGACTACAGATTTCCCACAATTTAAAGGGAGATGTTCGACGCCGAAATAAGACGAAGATCAAGAATAAAAAAAGTTCGTTTTCAGCTTTGTTTTTTAGTTATTGACAATTAAAAATTGGCCAACATATTCCTGCACATTAATAAACCTACTTACACGAACGAAAGGAGGTCAGCCCAGCCAATGTAGCGCACACATCCTGAATCCGAACGACACATGGGCGGCAGCTTACCACGTACAAGTCGTGAAGAAGAAGACCATGGTATTCAGAGACGTAAACAATCCCGCGCGACGTTAAAAAGAAATAGTAGATTGAACATTAAAGAGCATATCGAAAACCACCATATGAAATTTCCGAGTAGAAAGGATTAATGTTTCCTCTAACCCTTTGCCTCTGCGAGTGTTCACAGCAAAATCACACACGCACCGCGACTATCCTTGACGCGAATGTCCACAAAAGATACAACAAATTACAATGGATATTCCATATATCCTCCGATTTCTTGTGAACAGAGCTTGACTCTTCTTTTAAAATTTTGCCGTATTGTGTCTTTATGTGTACCCAGTAGTAACAATCGGGTGGATTTAAATCTGGGAACCAAGCAGGTCAAAGCACAGGTTCTCTTCGATCGATCCACCTGTTTTCAAAACAGCTGGTCAAGTGCTCTTGACTGCGTTGATAGAATGTGGTGGTGCACCATCCTGCATGAACCATGCTCTTAATACGTGTGGATTTTTACGTGCCCAGAAATGTTCCTTACGTATATTCGTTATTCGTATATTATACATATATTATTATATATTATTTATTAAATGTTGTCTCATCAGTAAATAATATCCTCACGGGGAAATTGAAATTGCGTTGGATTTCTCGACTTATCCATTTGCATAGATTTTCTCTTCTTGAATTTTCTTGAATACGGTACAGTATTCTATCTCTCAAATCCGGATCTTCGTGCTGAATTCGTCCGTCAGATTTCGCAGGTTTTAACGTACCGGTATCCCGCAATCTTTGATCTATTTTGAAAAATATCTTTGCGCTGGGTATAGTCCTATTGGGATATTCTTCAGCGTATAAACTTCGCGCTTTTGTACTATTGTCGTCCGCCGCACTGTAGCAAAAGTACATGTCCGAAAGTTCTCCAAATGTATACATATTGTAATAAATATGGCTACAATATAAATACTGCTACGCCGTATAGAACACTCACTACGTGCTCTGCACATACAATACACCCAATTAACACTCTAACATAATATTTTCAGTTCTTTGGAAGTTTCTTGTCAATTGTCGAAATGATTCTGTTCTTCCAAAATTGTTCTAGCCTATTGCTTCAAAATGTCTAAAACATGGCAATATAGTGAAGGAGAATTCATTGCGAAAGAAAAATTTACGATACACGGGTATGGTATTAAATATGGTATTTAAAAAAAGCGCAAACCTATTCTGTACAATCTTTAAACTTTACATAGCTAGAGATTTATTAGAGATGGCCAGTAGAAAAGTGGATTTTCTGTTTAGCAGATGGGTTTCAGAAATATCTCAATCCTTCAAGTCTTGTTGTCTTCATAGCCGAAACGGGTTTTCAGCGAGGAAAGAAAAAGATTAGAAGAATACTCTAAGAAAACTCTAACATAGAAAAGAAGTACAACTATCGTATTTATTATTCATTTTGAAGCAAACATTAGGACTATAGTCGTGGAATAATATAAAATATTAATTTGACATTCTGCAGGAACTGTTGAAAAACCGACTATAAATTTTTCGGTAAATATTCGCTTTTCATCACAGTTACTCGTTACAGTAGTCTCGAAGGTATTAAGCATATAAATATTAAACGTATAAAACTGAAATACCAAAAATTAACGTTTTCTTGTTTAAAGAATTAAAAAGAATTTAAACATCTTTTTTAAAGAATTAAAACATTCTTTTTGTTCGCCATTTGTATATATATGTATATGTATATATATTGTTTTTATTTGTATGGTCATGTATATATATATGTTGCGATCTTCAACTCTATAACAACCGGTCAGTTGCAACTGATCGGTTGATATCGCGAACCTTGAACGACGTTAACGCTCAGGGTGGAGGAGTTAGAATGATGTAGACACGTATAATAATTATGGTATTTATTCACTATCTTCAGATACTCACAACGAACATTATATATATATATATGGTACACTTGAAAACACTGAGATAAATGAATATAGGCTACGTATAGCCTTCGGTATGCTATACATGAGAACGGTTCGAGATCGTGGTTACTGCAAGACTGTCTCGTGCAAACCTTTGAGCGGTTTTTATAGTAAGAGTCGATCTATTGGAGGGGGTGCGTTTTTTGCATCGGTGTGCCATAAAGGCAGGTACGAAATAGTTTTGAGGACCGTTAGGACAGTTAAGATATTTAACGTTAGAGTAGGTAATGGAACAGTGTAGGTCAGCTAATGCAGTAGTGTAGGATTATCGTTAGGACAGGTAATGAAGAAGTGTAGGTCAGGTAATGTAGTAGCGTAAGGCTGCCGTTACGCGGATAGGTGACCGTCATAGTCATCAGGTCAGATAGGGCAAATGGCGGCCGTTATATCCGCAGTGTGAAGATCTATAGCGGGCCTGTCGAGCACTTAGGGTGTTGTTTAGTCTCTCTTTCGGGGATGCATCGTAAAGAATGCCATTTGTGAGGTAAACCTACCAGCATCCCTGGGCCAGGCCATGTGGTGTTCCGGTCATAAATAGTGACCGATCGAAATCCCGGACATATATATATATATATATAATTTTATATTTATTAAAAATTAAATATAAATTATTTTTATATTTATATTTGAATGGTAAATAGTGTTCAACCGTTCGCGCAGAGACGCGTCGCGAAGAAGCGCGTCAGCGAGAGGCGTAGAAGTTCTCGCTACGATTGCAATAATCGACACTGCGATACAATTGATCCCTTTATTTCGGTTAGGAGAATAGAGGTGGTTGATTGATTATGACACAGGTTTAACGGGGTTAATATGCACTATATTTACAACACTTACCTCGCGTATTTACACAGGTTTTGATATCTTATTTTTAAACTGCGCAATATCGAATAGCGTTATAATTGATGAATTAACGATAAGTTCCGATCTAATGATTATACAGTACTGAAACTCGAGTGTCGTTACTCGGACAAAATGCGTAATTATAATTCGTTAGACGTATGATTAAAACCGAGTATCATTCGTATATAATGATTCGTAAACCGATTGACTTGAAACGACTTTAGTTTGACTTGGACGCAATAAGTACATGTGAAGAGGAATGACTTGTCAGAAGTGACTTGTATGACGGTTGACTCAAAAGTGCTTTTCGGCTGTGGCGTTGATGCAAAGGAACACTCTTGTTGGGTGTGTCTAAGACACAAGGAAAGCTGATTCGTTGATATCCCTTTTCGATAGGAAAGTGAGTTGATGCTAATTGGATAGACAAAAAACAAGAAGTCAGGTGTGTGGGTAGGTGGTGACCACTCCCAACTAAACGTTGATTGTGGGGACTAACATCTGGTAAAACTCGCTGTTTCAATTTTCATCTGGAACGATCAATAAATCTAGGGACTGTTTTACAGGATGACTGCTAAAAGAGGTCCTCGAACGACTTGAGAATCCTGAATGTTACAATAAGATTATTTGTGATGGGTTCCTAGGTCTATTGAGTGTTTCAAAAAGGGTCTGTGCGCATCTGGTAAACATCTTAACCGCGGAGTGGTCTACGGTTGTGTTACGCGACGTAACAAATAGTATAGGTAAATAATAGTATATTTTTCTATAAGTCGCTTTTTTTTAATTCTTCTTTTCAATTCATGACAATTATTCATTCTAATAACGTGGCCGAAAGATTAAGATCAAACTTCATCAGAAATGAAGCCGTAAACGGAAAAATTTTATTCTACATTTTTTACTTATTTTCAGTCTCATATTTCAGTTGTACTCATTAATAATTAGCCAAATTCAAATATACTTCATAAATTTTCATACTTTAATTTTTCGAAAACGAAGCCTCGGACGAAAAAATTTTATTGTATATTTTTTTCTTATTTTTACATAAGAAATCACCGTGCACCAGCTTAATATGTTATTCAGTCGCACCCTGTATATTTTCCTAATAGTACATTCCTTGACCCTTACTTTTCTGCTACCATGTTTTGCGATGATTTAGTTCCTCTTTCCACTTTCCCACGTCTTTACTTCTTTTCAACTATCATAAATTTGCTTTTTTAAAAATAATGTTATTCACTTTCTTTTTAAATATATTCTTTTATTGGCTTTTTCTGCCCATACGTACATTGCAGTCTTTCTAGCAATATTTTTCGCACTTTCTCTACGTACGCAGTAATTCTATTTTCTTAATTTAGTATTACTGCTTTTAGAACATTTATCCGTTGTTCTTCTGTAATTTTACCCACTTAAATGTATGTAACACGTCTATAACAATCGCTGAAAATAAGTGAATGTGCAGTTCACCATATCTTCATTTTAGTTCCTTGTTAGTCAAAAAAACGAAACCTAGGGAAGCACACAAAAAAAAAGTTGCAACTGCTAGAAGTTGAATTAAATGGTATACTGCGTATATAAATCCACTTTTCCTCATTTCTATCTTTAATAAAAAGAAAGGTATTAAACGCCATAACTAACACGAAGTCAATTCAGAGATACCCAATATGCCGTTTGCCGAATATCAATGCATTTATATACAGAACAAGTCCACTGCACGCATGGATAAGGATCTTCTAATGTTGCCTTCATATTTTACATATAGAGACGATTTTTAAGTCTGACAAATTAAAGCTGACAAAAACAAAACTGATGTTCATGCAAGAAAACGAGGAGTTCAGCACATTCTGTGGAAAAAATTCAAATTGATAGTAGATAGACTGAAACCAGGAAGTTCTGGTACTATGTCACTACATAGCAACAATGGTAATACGGCTCGCAGAGATTTTGTAAACCCCGAAACTTTTGCTGAATGTCTTGACTGAAAGATTTGCTGAATACCAGCCGTTAGAATATTTCAAAACCATTTTAATTACCATAACTGCCAATCATATTTAATCTGCCATGTTCTAATCAATTCGCATGAATTTCATAAACTTTAGTCTAATATAGCTGAAATGTATACCGTAAACTATGCATAGCATCCTATGCCTGCAACAATATACAGGGTGTTCAACTACAGGTGTCAAGAAATTTAAGGGGTGATTCCTGATGCAGAAATAAGACGAATATCCAATAAGAATGAAAAAAAATGCGTTTCCGACTTTGTTTTTTAGTTATTGATAATTAAAAATTGACCAAAATATCCCTATCCGCGAGTAAACCTCCTTACACGAACAAAAGCACTTCAGCCTAAACAGCGGGACGCGCAGTGATCCTCAATACGGCGAAAAATATCCCAATAGGACCATAGCCAGCGCAAAGATATTTTGCAAAATAGATCAACGATTGCGCGATACCGACACGCTAAAACTTGCGACATCTGGCAGAAGGATTCAGCACGATAATCCGGTTTTGAGAGATAGAATACTATACAGTATTCAAGAAAATTGAAGAAAAAATTTTTTACAAATGGTTGAATCGGAAAATCCAACGCAATTCTGATTTCCTCCGCGAGGATATTATTTACTGATGAGGCAACAATCAATAAATGTGTAATAAGAAATATACGTAACGAATATTTCTGAGCACGTGAAAATCCACACGCATTACGAAATGGTTTATGTAAGATAGTGTACCACCATATTCTACCAACGCAAAGTAAGAGCATTTGACCAGCAGTTTTAGAAACAGGCGAACGGTCGAAGAGAACCTGTGCTTTGGCCTTCTCGGTCCCCAGATTTAAAACCCCCTTTACCTCTAGGGACACATGAACACACAATACGGCAACATTTTAAGAGAGGAGTCAGGTTCTGTTTACAAGAAAACGGAGGACATACCGAACATCTATTATAATTTGTTACATTTTCTATCAACACTCGTGGACGGGACGATCGTGGTGCGTGTGTGATTTTGTTGTAGACATGCGCGGCACATATAAACTTGACGGGACAACGATTACGCTCGTTTTGGAAAAGTCATTCATCAAATTCCTATGGCGCCGGAGGAAGAGAAAGAAATTGTTTGCAAAAAGAATATTACTGATTTGAAAAGAATATGAAATAATTTCCATTTCGTTTATATTTTAATTTACATTTTACTTCGATACATATTTAACAACGGTTAAGATTACAGATTTATTTACTAAACAGAGTATTAAATATATTGCAACCTATGTAAAAGCTGCGCAAAATGTCCGAAAAATGCTAATGATTAATAGAATTATACGTATAACAAGTTAAGATAAAATCGTTACAATTACTGACGTTATATCATTAGAAATAGGAATAGTATATTATGTAATATTAATCATTAATATAATAATATAATATAAAATAATTCAATAATATGTAATAGTATATTAATAACATATTAGTAGTATTTTTGATTTTGCACCGTCTTCGAATAGGTAGCAGTATATTTAGTATGCGGTTTAGTAGGATGATCTTAATTGTTGCTGAATATGTGTCTAAATAAGATACAAATAAAATAGAAATTATTTCATATCTTTTAATGTATTTCGATTTCGGTAGAATTTTTTGCAAAAATTTTTTGTTTCACATTTTTTAATATGGCGTTCAATTAATATTATAAATAATTCAAATAGTATAGGGTCAACGTAAAGTGGTTTTCATTGTCATTAATAAGGCGCTAATTTATTTCTACTTAATTCTTCTTAATTCTTATTAATGAATAAAAAGTTATATGGGTTAGACAGCTCCGCTCACGAATAAGAAATGAACCAGCTGTGCTCTGCTATCCATATTATACTTCGAATAGTGATAGAGAAGTATAATAAGTTAGTATTTATACGCTAAATACGATTGTAATTGATCTTGACAAAAAGAATTTTACAAAAGGCCAAATCTGCGTCTCTCTTAATCGCATGAAAAGTTTGGACGGTCTACAATATCTAATTTAGCATTGAAAAATATTTTCAACAAATTGCATGACGAAGGAAGACTTTTGCAAATGCAAAGATTAAGGGAGCTTTTGTCGCAAAGAAACAGTTGAGGTCTATTTCCTACAACCAATGTGTAAAAATATGTTCCGAGTATGCTTGAAATGAGGAATTAATAATAGAAGATATGGGTCAAATCAACTTTGAACGACAAGCTTATGTACAAAAACGGTTGAAGTTTACACTTCCAGGGACAATTTTATACAGAAACTGCCCAATTTCATCACTCTCAGTCATGAGTTTGTAGATCAGAAATGATCAGACATAATGAAATAAAATCGATGAACGAGAATAAGTAATTTGCAGTAATAATAAATAAAAACAAAGAAATTGAAAATATTTTGCAAATAGTTCCAATCAATAGACTATCCCTATAAGATATAAAAGGTCTCATCCCAATAGCTTAATCTCTAATCTTTAGAGCCAGTCTAAAACAATTAATGAAGAACATACATAAAAGTTAGATTTTTGTAGTAAACAATAGTTTGCAATAAACAAATATGAAAAATTCTTTAACGGGATCAACGAGAGAACACACTCTACACGATGCAAAAGAAATCATTTCAATATCAATCCAATAATTGCAGAGCAATCACGGAATACAAGTAAATGAAATTGGTGAATGTTAAGGTTATTTTTTGTGGAGGGATATTTGAACAGAGGTCCAGATCTGGTTCAGATCCGCACGCTGGCAGTGTTACTTTCTAACAGAGTCCCGAAGCCATCGGCCCATCGGTATTTGTATTGTCTCTAAACTGGCCTGTCTATACCTCGCTATACCCCATCTGCACAAGGTATGTTCCAAGAGGGCTATGGGTTTGAGTGGCCCTTCAATTGACGTATTTCTAAAACACTCTCAATGGCTTTGGTGACTGGGAAAACTAAATAGATCAGATGTGGAGTTTTTCTCAGAAGTGATGACCACTTCAACAGTGAACAACAAATTCTTTGCAATAACAATAATCAACGATGTTAATAAGCAAATAATGATGGTTTTTCTTTCCCTGGTCATTTTCTATGGCATTCGTAAAGAAGAAAAACGGATCACCTAGATTTTGTGTGGATTTACCTGCATCTAAATAGCGTATCAAAGAACGGTTCGTATCCACGCCGGAGAGAAATTATTGCGTAACCCGAAAAGAATTGTTGGCAGTGATGGTATCAATAGAACGCTTTTACCACTACCTCTATGGGCAAAAATATCTCCTCAGGGCGGAGCACGCAGCTCTGTGATGGCTAATGTCCTTCAAAAACCCAACTAGACAGTAGTTTGCTAGATTGAGCTGCTATATGAGTAGAAATACTGCCACCTACAGGATAGAAAGGTAAGGTTCATCCTTAAAAAGAAAAACCAAGGATACAATCCTATCTGTTGAGACGAGACTCGATTCTCTCCAATAATAAAGTATTACTGAAAGATTTGAGATTCTCTAGAAATTCGAAACGTCATGCTATTTCGAAGATGAGACTTGACTCATGAGGCATTGTTGTCGTGTGTTACGTCGCGTAACACAACCGTAGACCACCCCGTGGTCAAGATATTTACCAGATGCGCACAGACCCTTCTTGAAGCACTCAATAGACCTAGGGACCCATCATAAATAATCTTATTGTAACATTCAGGATTCTCAAGTCGTTCGAGGATCTCTTTTAGCAGTCATCCTGTAAAAGAGTCCCTAGATTTACTGGTCGTTCTAGAGGAAAATTGAAACAGTGAGTTTTACCAGATGTTAGTTCCCCAACAACCAACGTTTAGTCAGGGATGGTCACCACCTACCCACACTCCTGACTCCTTGTTTTTTGTCTATCCGATTAGCGTCAACTCACTTTCCTATCGAAAAGGGACATCAACGAATCAGCTTTCCTTGTGTCTTAGACACACCCAACAAGAGTTTTCCTTTGCAACAACGCCACAGCCGAAAAGCACTTTCGAGTCAACCGTCATACAAGTCACTTCTGACAAGTCATTTCTCTTCACATTTACTTACTTCGTCCAAGTCAAACTAACATCGTTTCAAGTCAATCGGTTTACGAGTCATTATACACGAGTGATACTCAGTCTTAATCATACGTCTCACGAATCATAATTACGCACTTTGTCCGAGTAACGACGCACGAGTCTCAGTACTGTATAATTATTAGATCGGAACTTACCGTTAATTCATCGATTATAACGCTATTCGATATTGTGCCGTGTAATAATAAGAAATCAAGACCTTTGTAAATACGCGAGATAAGTGTTGTAAATACAGTGCATATTAACCCTGTTAAACTGTCTCATAATCCATTAACCACCCCTATTGTCCTAATTGAAATAGGAGATAAACTGCATCGCGGCGTCGATTATTGAAATCGTAGCGAGAATTTACGCCTCTCGCTGATGCGCTTCTTCGCGATCACGTCTCTCCGCGAACGGTTGAACATCGTTGTTAGTAGTATTAGAGAAAAAACGGAAGAGAATTTGAAGCAATGCCGTGATTCTTCAGCAGCAACACATTTCAACGTAAATAAGACCCTGACCAAGGTATAGCAGTAGTTTTATTAGACCATTTACCACCAAGATTTAGAGGTGTGGTACAGCCGTTAAGTTCGGCGAAAAAAGGATCAATTATGGAATTTATACAGTCGGAACTCCATTTGGAACAGTTGTGTTCGATGTAATGGTACCGCTCCCGAAGTTCCGAGACAGAAACAGTTATACGCTGGTGTAGTAGATTACTTCACGGAATGGCCCGAAATAATCCCAATATCAAATTAACCGTCACAGTAGCATAGATCTTTCTGCAAGATGTTATTAGTTGACGCAGTGTACCTTTGGAAATCCATTCCGACCAAGAAAGGAATTTTGAGTCTAACGCTTTTAAAGAATTAATGAAATAGCTGGTAAACAAAAGGATGAGAACCACTTTGCTAAATCCACAGTTCCGTGGTCTTGTAGAATGCTTAAATCGAAAATTATTACAATAATTATCAAAGTTCGTTGCAAAACATCAGTGCGACTGGGGTGAGTAGTCTCGCTATTCCTTTTGACGTATCGCTCCGCGCGATAGAAATCTACACATCTGCAGGAATTATGCTATACTGCAAATCGAGTCAAATGTACAAAGTGCATGCATGAAATATAATAAACGTTATTGTATATGTTACAAGTGTGTAATTTTCTATCTTCCTTATTACTATATACTGCTCAGAAACCTATTTTTTAGAAATGATGATAAAAAAATAACAGAATTTACACCTATGTATATACTACATTTTAACCCGCGTTTCGGGAAATCGAGGAATTCGTCACGGAACGAGCTACACGCCTACCTAAATAAAATCATACAATTCCGTCTAAAATAACAAAGGTTATCCCGAAATCTTGGAGGCACAGCCATCTAGAGAAAATTTATGATCATCATAAGAAACCTAGCCCGAAACAAAATAAGTTTTATTTAATTTGAAATGAAATATAGTTTGAAAAATAATTGTGTGAGAAATTTCAAATGGGACACTGTATATTATATTTTTGATTTATAATAATTATATATAGTATTTAACACGGCTTATGATATAAGAAATATGCAATAATTGAATTGATTATAATCTGATGTAGTCATCTAAAAACATATTATTTCTTATTAATGTTATCCTATTATAAAATACTATTACATTATATGATACTTTAACAATATTTCATATAAAACAACGCAGTCATACCTCCATTTACAGTTGCAACATTTACAATTTTGTTGGCGAGCATGATTACTCCATTGGCGACGTAACTCGCAAAAATTATTTAGCCATTTACAACTTGGTTTAGGCGGCGTAAAGCAATTCCACTCCATTTCTTCAACGCACTGACAAGGTTCTAAGCGTGCTTTTTTACAGCGCGTGCTTATTGTAGCATTATTAATAGATTGCAGGGTATTATAATCCGTAGGAATGAAACATCCTTCATTATTTTGACACAAACAGAAGTGAGAATCGGGTATGAAACCTCTTTTCATATGAATGTTATCATGGTTCACTATATTGAAAGTGGATGTATTATATCACATATATCCATTAGTTCATTGATTTAATATATAAATAGTATTTTACAATTAAAAATAAATATTAAAATATCATACTTATATGTAACTTTCATTATAAAAACAAATTTTAAAACAGACTAATGAAATGTTTTATTAAAGAAATATCAGATCGATTAATATACACTGATAACTGATATTGATACTAACTAACAAACAATAATAAATTTATAGTTATATATTTTATTATATTTAGGTATATTATATATTTTACTGATCCACGTATAGAAAAATATTAAATAACTTAAATTTTACTTAAATGTGATAAATATAAGTTAATCTTTTTATCTTATTTATTTAATCCATACTTATCAAACCGATATAAGTGTATAAACGTATATAATTATGAAATAAAAGAGTATATCTTTTAAAGAGAGGGAATGAAAAACATATATACATATATGGTATATATTCTCTTTTTCTCTCTTTTAAAGGATGTACTCTTCTATTTCATAATTATTGTATTAAATATATATTTTTAATACACATTATATATCTCTTCAACAATATCCATATTGAAATTTTTTATTTATTATTAATAAGAACAAATAATTCACACATTAAATAAAGTATCAATCAAAGTGAAAATATTTGTTAAATAATAAAAATACTAAATTAAGAAAGCTAACATGTTATTAAAGCTAACAATAATATTATAAGTTAATGATATCTTTAACCGCTTTCTCAGAACTATATGATTTTACATTATAATTTCTTTAACATGTGTAATTGACTTGTAATTGTATGTGTACTTGATATCACACACTATATTTAAATAATTTTGTATTCACATAATGTCATCTGAAAACTATTACTTAAAAGACATTAATAATTATGAATATCTATTACTGATAAACTAACCATAGTTATTATCAATGCATAGTTCAATTTCTTCTTTCTTTTTACAACATGACATATTTGTTCATCAAATTACATAGTAAAATTTAATTTTTACCAAAGGTAATTATGCTATTTAATTAAAAATATAATTTTAAATTGTTACACAAATTTAGTCTACATGTTATTTATTTAATTTCATAGGATTAGGAAAGATCTTCTATTGTCTTATTAAATGTTTTTCATATTACCGCTGTGAACTTGAAGATAATCATAATGATAACCAACTGATATTGTTAAACTACAATTTATATTAACATGTACTAGAAAGAATATATTAAAAGGTAGTGATTTATTTTTTATTTCCTCCATACTCATGAAGAGAAAAGATTATGCTTGATTATTGACAATTATTCCATCTAAGAGAAAAATAAGACGAATTCCAATAACTGTTACAAATGAATTGTATGCTGCTAAAATGATAATAAAACACAATAAAAAAATACAATAGCAAAATAGCAAAAATATAGAATAGTATAATATAAATAATTTTGAAATATGATAATAGTAATCATAATAATGATCACTTTTCATTGAATTAAAATTATTGTAGTTACTAAACTTTATGAATATTGCATTGTTATTCTTATATCTATTAAACATTCTTTCAAATTATTTTTATACTACTATTGAAAGAAATACCAATGAAGAATTGAAAATGATTAATAATTAAGAGAATAACAATCAAGGAAACTTGATTAACACTAAATGTGCCAATATCTGTCAATTTGACCGTTTTCAAACTTTTGTACAACTTTCACATATTTAAACATTATCATATCGCTATCAAACTATACAGCTTTTCTTAAAATACGCATATAATGTATTTTTCTGTATTTACTTCTCGTTATTCTTTTTTTTTTCAAGAAATATATGAAACTTGTCCTACCTACCGCCGCAGGTCTATTTGACCGCTCGAGATAATATAGTATTTACTCTCTTAAACAATCAGTATAAAAGAAAGGCTATCTCAATATGGCATGGCTAACTCAAAAGAAATTACCAGATGACAAGCAAATACAGTGTCAAATCGAAATCTTATAGGTGACTCCTCCAGGAGTTTTTCAATATTCTGAACCGTTGTCGCACGCCGCATTCACGGACGGTTGTCCTCGTTTCCCTAATTCCATCGACAGGGAGAACGGCACTTCATTGCGCAACCGCCGAAGGTCCTGTGGTAGTAGCATATGCCCGTTTCTCGGAAATGTGATCGGCGGCTTCTTGAGCGTGATCTTGGACGGTGACGTTTGATGTCGATACTCAGCGCGCCAAGTTATACCATTATTTCATTTAGTTGATCTCGTATGCTGTCGTCGTCACCTTTCCGTAGTCCGTCTAACACTGCCATCCGTCTTATTCCTGGTCGTATTTCGTGTATTATGTCTGCCATTATGGTCAAGATAACTGGGTGCAAATCCCCATCGACGGCCAGGACTCGCTGTGTCTCTACCGGGGACGGTTCTTCCAGAGGGTTAAGACGTAGCCATCACCTTCAAGTGACTGTAAAACTGGGACGGCGTCTGGTCTCCCATTTCTTCGCCCTCGATTAGCCTTCGAATGAGCTCGCTCTTCAGCAGTTCGTATTTTCCGGTCGCCGGTGGGTTGCGCACTATGTCCGCGACTAGTTCTAGATGTTGTTTTCCGAGGCTGTTGACAAGGACGATAAATTTTTCTTTGTCGCTTGTGGTCTTTGTAACCTTGAATTGCGCTTCCAACATTTCGTAAAGCACTATTGGATTTCGTGGCCAAATATGCGATATGGGGAATCTGCCGCCCACAGGCATTACTTCGCGGAAATCCGCCATGTTGAGCACGTTTTGTAGTCCACAAAATGAAGTTTATGCGGCATTGACACGTTCACCTCTTACACTTGCTATTACGTCGGGGTCACCAATTTGAGATGCATAGGACCTGCAGGGTGCCACAAGAATAAGTGTGTTAAATTTTGATAACAAAATGTTTATTAACAATAACGATTTTTGTTGCTCGTGGCCTGACTAGACTAATGTCTCGCCTCTCTGTACACCTCGCGATTTGACTCTATATCGATCACCTGATTTCTGACTACCTCGCTGCTAGACTGTTGGATTAGGACTGTTGAGATCTGCAACATTTTGTTCATACGTTTCTTTGTGGTCACGTAAGCCATAGTTTGAATCAGGATCGACGCGTTTTCATGAGCCGTTAGACCTCTTGAAGTATGCCGAACTCTTCGGCCAATAGCAAGAAGACGGTTACTTTAGAAATAAGTTATGGTGGGATTCGGACAGTATAATAAATTCGCTACAGTATAATAAAATAAACTATCAAATCTAAAAAGTTCGAATTTTTCACTTGTTTGCTAATTACTGTGAAATAATTCAAACGACGATTTCACATCAAGAGGAAACTTCAACGGGAACTCTACGGATTCTACAACGAAGAACCACGGTCACCTCCTTGATCGAAAGAAGGATCCGTAAAGAACTTTGGTAAGCTGACTTTCGTACATTATCGAAACAACAGAGCCGAAATACGTTCTGAAAATAGTGACTCTTCTTCTGCTGAAAGTTTCATATCTCTCAACATGAATCTGACAAGAGTACTGCCAAACAAAACGAAATGATTGCTACTTTGATTAAACAATTTCAAAGCCTAACTTACGAGTTTAGAAGTTTTAGAAATAGTACCGATCAAAACATTAAAAAAATAAAGGAATTCATGGAAACTAGCGATAGAAACCACGCCAAAGAAATACGTGACCTCGTAAAAACCATGGAAATACGACACCGAAACTGACCAGTCATAAATAAGCACTCATTCAGAAACCGCTGTTGATAACATAACGGATGACGAAACTGACGGACCAGGCGCTCTACAAAGACCTCGAGCCACGACTAGTCACGCCGATATCAGGCAAATAAGGCCTCCGAGCAGATGTCATACGCACTGTTGAGACATTACGGGGACGAGGCGACGTAGGTGTCGAAGACTTTATCTCATCAGTCCGCAAAGCAAGTTATAGAGAGCTGTTACTAGACCTTATACTCATCGAAAAGATAACCGATAACGCGAAAAGAAACATACGGTACCTAAAGATTAACTCATTCGAAGACTTATATTCATGTTTAAGACAACACGTATCAGTACCAACCACTATTAGTAATTGTAGAGATAAATTGAAAAATCTAAAACAAGGAGCAACAGAAAGCATACAATCTTTCAACTCCAGATTTCGGCAACAGCTTAATTAATAAAATTACGCAGTTCAAAACGAAAACAAACACGCCAACCGAACGACGCGTAGCTATGGATATTGAAGAACGTGGAGCACTCAAAACATATTTACTCAATTTACGATACGAAATAGGACAGATGACAGTAGCTAGCGATCCGAAAAATCTGAACCTTGCCCAACAACTAGCAGCCGATGGGGAACAATGGTTACGAGAAGCAAATCGTGTTACCAACCGCCTGAAGAACCAATCTCACAACACTACACCAGTATCTAAACGAAATGCTATCGATCCACAACCATGAACTTTTTTATCTAACCAACCACTAGCCGACCGCTTCAAACCAAAATGTTCCAGGTGTTCACGAATCGGATACACAGCCAAGAACTGTTACTCTCGAAATTTTCTATTCGCCCACCAAGGAAAGATCCCACCTCGAGTAAACCAAACAACAGAGAACCTAGAAGAAACATACCTAGAGTCAACTGCACCACTACTGGAAGACTGCTATTGCAACAAAGAGACGGAGAAAGAGTCATAAACCTCATAAAAAAAAGGCCTCACTAAACGTTCAAACCTCTAACCCAAAGAGTTTCCTAATGGGCAATGACAAACACACCACTGACAAAATTTGCAACCTGATCATGCTCAAGAAAAATCACCAATTCCACGTAGTCCCTAACAACTTTCCCCTAATCGAAGATGGAATAATCGGACTCTTATTCCTTACAAAGTATGAATACAATGTCACTAACGATAAATTAATCTTGAACGAAATTATGTTACCATTCCAGAACAGCAACAACAAGATAGGACCAGGCCAAACTCTAACCTGAACCCAATACATTGAAAGAAAGCCTATACCAATATGTTTTATCAATATTGGTAAGCAAATCTGTCACATTACAAAGAAAATAGAAAAACCTGACAAACTAAGTCAAATCAATAAATTTGCACAAATAATATGTACCAAACAGAACTTCGAGAACCCTTTAAGAACTCTTCTCATCCAATCCACCTACCTATCTTATTGAATATTCCAATGGTCAAATGCAAAGAATCCATGGTAATAGATTAAAACCTTACTATTCAAAAAGAAGACCATAACATGGATAAATAATACTAAACTTATATATACGATAACTTAATACTAAGTAACTCAGAATAATATAACTTTGTCGACAGCTACTTAAACAAATATTGTAAACAAATGACAATCATTCACATTTGTAAAAGAACTCAACCAAGTCACAATAGAATCAATTCACCTGAATGTAGAATCAAATTAATTAATAACCAACACATAGTCAAAACCTGCCCAACTGCCCTCTTCAAACTGGAAGAATTGACGTTCATATTGTTACAGATTAAAACCTACTATATTATTATCCCCACGAAAAATTTGCAAATTGACATATTATATAAAACACATGAAGTTTTAAAAATCAGACAACCAAACTTAATTAGTAGTGAAACTAAATGTATAATCATATACGACCGTAATATTATGAAAATAGGAGGATCACACAAAAATATCTCTTACAAAACCAAAATTTAGAACAGTATATACACTTTCGAAGAAATAGACATTCCAACGTTAAAGAAAATGTTAGAAACGACTCCAAAGGTAACCCACAACTTTAACTAATATAAAGTCAACCTCAACACGCTACAAACACAAGTCAATACTTTACAATTTACAATACAACGTATAAAATCACTCAAAGAATATGGCATACTGTAAATATTAGGATACGTAGCCACTAGAACTAGGAACAATATATGTAATGTATAAATGTAAGCTTTTCAAATGCCTATATCGACTAACTCCTAAAAATGTACGTATCAAAATACTCTGCCTTACCGCTCATGTAAACAATATTGATCAAACACAAAGTCTTCCACCAGCCTGCAGGACGATCACTTTCCAAAACATCACCAAAAATGAAGATAAAGGAATCATTTAACTTGGACGATCCTTAGAGCCATATGTTTTAACGGAGCAAAGTAAAGCTAAAAAGGGGAGAATGTCACAGGCTCCGAAATCAATAACAGGATAGCCACGTTTGACAAACATCCTGCATGCCACAGCTATCCAAACAATAATGAAATAGTTTCACAGGCGATAACCCCTCCAGAGGAATGAAACCTTAATATTTAAACTTTCTCAAATCAGCACTCGACACACTTTTATTGCGACATTCTGAACTGTTACCTTGTTGAATTCGTATAATAAAATAAACTATCACATCTAAAAATTCGAATTTCTCACCTTGCTTGCTAATTAGTGTGAAATAATTCAAACAATGCAATTTCTTGTGTCTTCGACGTGACACTAGCCTGTAACCAAACAGGGAAGTATGCTACCTTCAGCACTTGCCGCATGGTGTAGCGCTAGTCTAGTAACAACTAGCAGTTATCCTGTTCATCTCTTGTTGCATACTATTACTACCTTCATACTGACATTTATTTCATGTCAATTTAAATTATCTTGTTAAGTAAATTTTTATAGAAATAAACATATTTTCCAATTTCATTCATATTCACATTTATGTAATAAAGAAAGTATGTTTGCGTGTAGTATTATAAAAAATTTGTATCCTTATTATCATGTTTTATTTTACAGTATTATTCGTTTTATATTCTATATATTCTATATTTCAGTATTTATTTTCACATGAAATAGAAATAATACTATGGGATCTGAGAGAAAATTTCCTCTCTGATGGTATATTTGCATAGTTCCTACAGATATATATCTGTATAAGATACTAATGCAACAGATACGTACATATATATTTACGCTGACTTATGTCATGTGCAGTATCTATGTATAAATACGTTAGTGCACATGATAATTAAACCGGGAAAAGCGTACACATATGTATATACTGTATCGGCCACGTGTGATATAATAATATTTTTTTTTATGTAAGTACAAAATTTTAAATGTGTAAAATTTGTAATACCTTATAGCATACGATATCAAACAAATAAATATTATATTCATACATGAAAATTTCCTATGTACACAGTTATTTATCTACTGATTGGTAGACATCTTGTATATATTATATAAAAATAATACTTATATATATAAAATAGTT
The DNA here is from genome assembly GCA_014737385.1 of Bombus superbus. Classification (NCBI taxonomy): domain Eukaryota; kingdom Metazoa; phylum Arthropoda; class Insecta; order Hymenoptera; family Apidae; genus Bombus; species Bombus superbus. The sequence goes on along the minus strand of JACXIK010000067.1, from coordinate 34,193 downwards.
TTATAGTTGATATTATATTTTATACTAAATTAAATTATGCCAATAACGATTGGCCAGAATGATTGATTGATAATTTAGTAAAATTTTTGTAACTGGGAGGCGTGGCGTTTTATATACTTCCTTATAGTTTATGTTCACGTTTGGTACTTGGTACACGTGCGCTTATGATGTGTATGCCATGTCATGTATACGACTTACGCGCGTGAAGAAGCGTGATTCGAACCTAACAAAGAAACTCATAACATAATTAAAACGGGATGATTGTGTAGCATCAGAGACATTACAAATTAAATTTTTATCAAGACACAATACTATATTAGACAAACAAATTATAGTTTTATAGAATATTTCTAACATACGTATTTAAATTTTTCGCTTAGAATTCTATATTATTTCATTTGACAGTTTGATGTCTGTCGATAGTTAATATTTTTACATTTCTAAAAGGTAATTAACGGTAAATTCCATATTATCCCACTTTGAATTTAATTTTTAATGACTTTCAATATTTAGTTTGTAATAAATAGTTATACATTATTTTATACATTGATTGTAATACATGTACAGCAAAATTAGAATCACTTCGTTCGAATATAACCTCAAATAAACGCGTGGTTGTTTAGATACAATACATAAACTATTCTCTTTATTATATTTTTTAATGCTTTAATTACAGGCTGGTGCTGTACAATAACTTTTTAGTTTATCGTTGAAAATTGTGTCATGGAAACTGGATTTTTAAATTTTCACGATGAAGAACAATTTTCAGACTTTTCATTATCTTTGGAACAGGTAATAAATGTGTTAAATTTTTGTTAAATAGTAAATATTAGCATAATTTTCTATTTGAGTTTATTTAGATTTAAATTTATATATAGATTTTATGTTATAATAAACATTTATAAAATATTAATCAGGTATAAATTATGCATTATATTTTATATTAGTAATTTTACTTCATATATATTTCATTTAAATTAATGTGTTATTATTGCATTACATTCATCAATAATTAAATAAATTTTGAAAAATGGATGTATAAACATACATAGATTTATGTGTTATTAATTTTAGACAAAATTTTGAATATGACGTTTTCTTATTTTATAGTCCGCTTAAAGAGTCAGATAGTTATAATTTTAAATTGTGAGTAATACTATAGATAATTGTTTTTAAATATAGTCATATATATTGTATAATCATTATAATCGTAGTTGATTATTATTAGACGTATTTAGAAGATTTGTATTTATTTATTATTTTGCTGCTATTTTATTACACTTTTATACTTTATATGTCAGAAGCAGATAATATAATATAACAAGTACAAAGAAGAAAAACAAAGTAACAGATCGAAGTAATTACATAATAAAAATTTATTCTTTAGTAATTTTAAGGGACTACCAGATTCTGAATGTGTGTAAATATTTTTCTGCAAACTATACAAATATTAAATTAATACTAAATTAATTATATATACTATAAATTTAAGTTTAGTATTATTAAAATAATTCAGGCATAAATATTTCTTCTAAAACGTGAAACATAATATAAAATAAATATATCATATTTCAACAGAATTTAATGGAAAAACCCCAAGATTTATTGATGCATATGGTTGAAAATGATTTTGATTATATGGAAACTCATCTTGATATTACAAATTCTACTAATTTATGGAAAAAGGAACATGAGTGCGTATAGTATTTTTATATTTATTATAAATTAATAAAATTATAAAATTTAAATTTAATTACTGTATATTATGTTATTTCAGACATAATGAGGGTATGGATGAAATGTCAGTTTCAGAAATTTCTACACTTTCTAAGATTGATAGTATTAAAGAAGATTTTGCAAAAGTTCTTACAGATTGGCAAGAACATATTGGTTACTTACAGGTTTTGCTAATTCTTTGGTTCGTTAAATTTGATATTTTTAATGAATCAATTTGCCATTTATGATTCTTTTTTAGGCTTCAGATATGGATGAATATATGGATATTATAGGATTAAGCATGAATGGTACAGATAAAAAAAATTTTTGTACTGCAGAGAGCATAATTCAGGATGAACAAGCAATACATAGTTTAGAATCTAATTTGCTTATAATGAAACAAGAGGAGTTAGGGAAAGAATCTTGTCTCTCATCTTCTCAGAGTAATTACAGTACATTAGATTTAAAAAGCACTAATAAAGACATAGATTTATTTATGGAAAGTGATAGTAAGAAAATACAGATAGAAACAAAATCATCATTGATAGAACACAAACATTCAAAAAGCCAAAATAAATTGAAAAAGAATATACATAAATATGATAGCATAGAAAAAGATATTAGTGCAAATTTGTTTTTAAAGCAAAAAAAGAAAAAGGAAGAAAAATGCTCACAGCAGAATAAGGATATACAAAATGGTGGTCAAGATAATAATAAAACTACAAATCAATTACCAGGTATGTTTGGACAAATTTATATAGATATTTATTTACAGTAGTTATTCATAAATGATTTTTTCCTTATTATTAAGTTCTGGAAGCCGGGGATGTTAAGAGTTTACTTGAGCAATTTGAAGCTTCCGAAAACACTTTAGTATCAACTTATCCATCTGCTGGAATGACTATAGAATATGAGCCAGATTCATCTATGAAATCTAATGAAATACAGCAATGTATAAAACAATCTCAAATTTCAAACTTACATAAAGATATTAGAAATGCTTTACCCAAAGAAGTCATTGAAAAGATAAAGGTAATTATATGATTAATTAATAAACTCTTTGGCCAAATTAAAGAATTGTGAAAGCGTGATTGAGAAACCATTATTTTCTTACTAATATAACTTAACTTCTAAACCAAAGTTGTACAATAATCTATTTGTAGTCATTTTGAAAAGTAAATCATTTTACCTTCTCAAGTTAATTTTCGTGGATGAGATTTTTACAAAAACGAGGCTGGGAGATCAATATAGTTCTTTTTTTTTTTTTTCAAAAATTTTGCAAACTGGAATGTGCTTTAACATTTTTTCCCACAATTCAAATTAATATAAATTTGAATATTAAATTATCTACTTCACAAAGTTCTGTTAGAAATGCAGATACATTTCTTTTTTTATTTATTTATACAACTGAACATTAGCTTCTAAGAGATTTTTGTAGAAGGTACGCTTGAAGTTTCAAATGCACAATAATTTAATTGTGAACAAAATTTTGTAACTGTATGAAGTTATTTGACCTTATAAAATTTTGATAAAAAGAAACTCATCTAATCTTCCAGCTCCACTTCTTATAGTAAAATCTTTCAAAAAATCAATTTGGAAAGGTGAAAAGAAACTTCATTTTTCAAAATAATTGTAGGCATATTATTGTATGATTTTTCTGTACTAAATAATGCAAATCAATAACTTCTTGCCTGAATTTTGTGATATTTGCTTTTGCTAGTAAATGTATATATAACAAGAAATTCAATATTTGGAATAAAAATAAAAATAAAAATTGACTATATTGTATTATGTTATATTAGACATCTGCACGTAAAAAGATGATTTCAGTAATACCAGCAATGTCTAATATTCAAAATAATGGTCGCAGTAATGGAACACGTATGCAAGATGCTGCTGCATCACTTTTTCGAAACAAGCTATTGAAAATAGTTAAGTATAAATAATTTATAACCGTATATTCATCTTTATATGCTTCTAATGCATAAAATACATTTAAGTCATTAATTTGTTTAAGATAATAAATAATTAATCTTTTTTGAAGTATCATGTTAGAATATAAATTAGATATTGGAAGAATTCTTAGAATTGGATCTCACAATCTCACATTATGGAATATTTCATTTGTATTTCACTTCTGCAGTTGCAAACAATTTTTTATGCATTATTATTATTATGACAATAATTTTCTACTCTTTGTTGATTATGCTTGTTGTTATTATTATCAATATTATTCACATTATTACTATTGTAAGATAATCATAGCGTTTGAATAAGTGTAAGTAATATAATAATTATTGTATTATATTAGGTGACAAATAATACTAAGAGTAAAACCATTGATGGTGGATTAGTTCAATTGGATCATGATTATTGTAGTACGAATTCCTGTGTTAAAGGTTTAGATAGTAACAGTGAGTATGAGAAACAGTCTAGTGACAGCGAAAAAGTGATTACTATTAAGAATGACAATCAAGGCATATCCCATTATTACACAGCATATGGAAAACAATCATTTTCATCACATTTGAATAAAAGTTTCATGAAAAATACAGAATATTCAACTGACAGCAATTCAAAGAAAGATAGTGGTTTGGAATCAGGTGAAGTAAGCGATAATAATGAAGAGCAGTCAGGAGTTACAATAATTAGTGATATTCAAGATAATAAACCTATAAAACAACTGCAAAGTGAAACAAAGATTTGTAGAAAAGAAACATTAGCAAGCGAGGGAAATTGTCAACAAATTAATATTTCAAGCAATACTACCAATTGTGTTATTTCTCAAAATGAAAGTACATCTACAAATAATGCAATACCTCAGATGAAAATACATTCAGCTCTAGCAGCAAACATTTTGCAGATACGACAAGGTGTTTTAAACAAAACCAAATCTATAAAAGCAGGAAGTCAAAGAACGAAACAAATGGTTTCTGTATTAAAAAAACCACTTAATGTACAAGTACCCATTGTAAAGACTATTTCCAATGAAAATATAGTAACTACTACCAATAGTTTACATGATAAAGTACAGAATATAATCGTCCAAGATAGCGAAAAAACATTTACAAAGGAGGAAGAAAAAAAACCTCCCCGTAAAAAATTAAATCTAGCAGAATACAGAAGTAGAAGAGAACAGAATCGCAGTGATAATAGTAGAACAAATTCACCATTGCAACCTATGACATTAGTATATATCCATCATGCTTCCACCACAACTGAACCTATTAAGGATGATCCTAAAAACTTGATTTGGTCAGAAAGAGAAATTGTCTCAGTTTTAAAACCAAAATTAGATGTAGATGAGAAAACAGTTCGTCCAAAACCACTCACTTATGACATAGGAATTCAAACCTACGAAACAGTATTTGAATTTCCTCCAAAATCTTTAATAGATGTCGATGAGAGACACAAGCAACGAAGGTAAAAGTACAAAAATATAAATTGTTAAAAACTGTTATCTGGAATAACTTTATTTATTAATTTTATCAAAAAATGTTTTATGAGTCCTATTATATATATTCGTCGTAATTTTCTTATGTTTCAAACTTTTGAGATATTAGAGAAACTTTTTTTATGTAGTACCACACATTTTTGTCAATATTACCTTTAGCTAAAATATAGATGGCTTTAAAGATCTATAATAAGATGATTTTGAGTTGATTTTTAAATTTAAAGTAAGACAAGAATATATTGAATGCATTGATGAGTCTATCGAATATGATGTACTTGATATAAAACATCTTTGTGTTGACAAATTTATAAACTAATTTCGGATATAAGTTCTTATTAGCTGATTATGTTATATTATGCGTATAACGTGTTATAATATGTTATAATATATGTTATAATGTAATATATAATATAATATATTATGCAGTGTATCTCAGTATAAATAGATATCTACCTAATACATATCTTCTTTGTCTCTAATGATATATGATTTGTCTTTAATCTTTAAATGATTTTGAATGAGAGCAGAATGACATATCTTTTTATAGTCATTTTTTCTAATATTTTCAAGATTATTAGCATCTTTTATATAAAAACACATATCTTTTTCTAATGTATCTTATAGTTGATATTATAATATATTCAAATATGTCTGACTTATAAACTTGAGATGACTTTAAATCAGTGTTAAATTGTGAATTTACTATTTATCTTATAAACAATGAAAATGATATGTGTCTATGGGTACCTTTCAAGTTCCTTAAAACGGCTGATCACAGACTGTAATGCTTAAATCTTTCTATCGAATTATCTGCATATATGATCATTAAATGTCTAATGAATATTCAAATATTCTATGAAAAATTTCTAAATCATAGGATTGGATATAAGAATTCAGTATATTACCGCTTTTGATGTCATTGGATGTTTTTCTTTGGAGAAAAATAAGAAAAGATGTTTATTGACAATAAATTGCTAATTCAGAAGATATGTAAAATTGTTTAATTAGTGTTCGTGCTGCTGTCATGCTAAAAATAATTGAAGAGCATCAAAATCAATAATTTCTTGTTGCAGAAAGTATATACCAGCTGATACTTCACTTTGTATCTTTATAATATAAGGAATAAGATTATATACTATCCCAACTTTGGAATTTGATCACATTTTTATTGTTCAAGATTATAATTTACAGCTCAAATTTTTTGCTTTAAACATTTTTCACATCATTATAAAGCAGATGTTTACTGGGTATATTCTCCTGTATATTTCTTAAAAGAATTCAGAACTCTCATGAAAAAATGGTCTTGTAATTAAATATAATTTAAAAACCAAATATGATTATAGATACATGAAATTTTATTTTCTTTTTTATAATCATTTGTCTTACTATATTTATTTTGTATAAAGTCTTCTTTTTTAGTTAAAGTAATCTTAGAAAACGTGTTTAATCATTTTCATTTTTATTAAAACTTCAAACTATTTTTGATAATAACATCTTTAATTTTTATATAGTTATCCAGAGATATGTATTGTATTCAACTTAATCTTTTATTGTTTAAAACTTTAAGCATACTTATATTCAATGGAATATTTTTTATTATCGTATCGTAAAATGCAGGATGTTAATTCATACTAATGTAATTATATTTATCTATGTATCACCCAATTCTTTGGGTTGAAACATAAGTATAATAGAATATGTATAAATAGGTACCAAGGTTGGGTTGAAATGAAGAATGCAATCATTCAAAAAGTGTTTATCTCTAGTTCTGAGTTCTTTTAAGATGTTTTGTAATTTAAGAAGAAATCTAATTTAAATTAGGTAAATATTTGCTAATAATGTATATTCTATAAAATTTCATAATTTTCAGGGATAATAATATACGGAATAAAAATCAACAATCTTATAAAAAGCACGGAATTGGTTCCAACTCAAATCGATCTAAGTCAAGAAGTATAAGTAAAAGCAAAAGTAGAAGCAGAAGCAGAAGCAGTAGTAATCGAAGTAGATCTCATAAACGAAGCAATACACGTCATCGAAGAATAAGTCATCGGCGTAGCTCCGTTAGCTCAAGCAGTAGTTGGTCATCGCGTTCACATTCACGTTCGCGTTCACGTTCTCGTTCACGTTCTCGTTCACGTCCGCGTTCACGCTCACGTTCGCGTTCACATTTTCGTTGTCGCTCACGTTCGGATACGAGGTCTTCTTTCAGTTCAGAATCAAGATATTCACGATCACGTTCTAGATCGACTAGATCAAGATCCCAATCATCCTCTCGATATTCTAGTTGTTCCAGGTACATAGTTATGAAATAGATTTTTTAATAAAAAATTAATGAAAGCGATCAATTTTTCAATTTAATAAAGTTGTATAAATGTTTACAGATCTTCATCTCGTTCAAATTTCGGAAGAATTAAATGGTCAAAAAGGAGAAGAAGACGAGACAGGAGACATTATATAAGTTACGACAGGCATAGACAACATTCTGCAGGAAGTTATCATAGCTATAGAGATTGGAGAAGGTAAGTGATTTGTATTTATAACGTTTTCAAAACATATAAACTTTGAAATTTATAACTATAATAGTTATTAAAAAGGTTGCTAAATTTTTATTTATAAAAAGGAAATGTAATTGAAATTGGAATTCTGCAATTATTAGATGGCTGATTGAGATGAAATTTGGTAGGTATCGTGGAGACAGATAGTGGATCTGAAATATGAAAACTAAGTGTTGGTAATCCACATGATCAAAAGCTATAGATTCATATACATATGTATAGCGTGAAATCCATGTCAATCTGATGACAGCAGCGTTATCGTTTTTTCTTTTTTTCTTTTTCACCAGCTATAGTACATTTAGCCCAAACTAACACCAATACTTTTTGAAAGATTCATTTTTAGTCTAGTCTAGTCTTTGACATATCTCTGTATCTATTAGCGCATAGCAGCGTATAACACTTCACACGCATGTAATAATAACAAACGCAATTTTTGAATATATACATGAATTGCCAAAGCTGAGATTTTATATTTTAGATCCACTATCTCTCTCTATGATATCTCATTTCAAATGACTACCTAATAATTTGAGAATAATGACAGAGTTATTATAATAAAATTCCACATAAAAGAATGAAATTGACAGCTTTACTAGCTAGGTAGCAAGATCTGTACCTTTTGGCGCCAGAAAAATGACCTAAGCATCCATGTTTTCACATGAAATACTTGCATATTTGAACAAAATTTCAGACATCCAGTATGAATGCAATTAATTTAGTATAGAATGCACCCATACAAGCTGAAGCAAGTAACTTGAATCATCTTGATAAATAATAATTCTAATAAAAAGTAGTTCAAATGAATATTATATGTAAGGGATTCGCATAGTGTAATGTTTCACTTTTTTCAAAATCATCTCTAATATCTTAATTATAAGCAAAATGTTTTCACAACAAAAGATTCACAAACAATGTTTAATACGTTATCCTTAAATGTTAATAAACTCTCAAATCCTTTTTTCAGAAGTATCTAGAATCTTGTCAAAAATATTATATAAGCATTAATGTTCAAATTCAACTCAAATTCTATGATGCATGTTATCAATAATAGGTTAAATTTGATAAATGATGCTCTTTACATGACCTTATAGAAAGAAACTTAAATAGACAAATCTGGAGATTTAAATAGGTAGTTGATTGATAGATTCTTGACCATATTTTAGGAATAAAACTTTCTAATACATACTCGCTGCAAATTGATTTTGTTGCTTTATTGGATAAAATTTTTTTGAAAGTCCTTAATGTCGTTTGAGATCATTTTGATACATTACCGAATTAGTTATAATATTCTTAATTTTTGTTATAAACGAAATTTAACTTCCATTTTTAAAATTGAAAATGAAATTTTTAACAGTGGTGTCCGGGTTCTCAGAAATCACAGATATCTTAGTTGGGTTTGGGTCGGAAAATATTAGCCAGAATCGGACGGAATCCCGAAAGGATCCTACTGGAATAAACGGATTGGGTCCCGAAAGTATATTTCGTACAACATACAGATATACGTTTATATTGAAAGATAAACAAGTAGTAACAAATACAGATATTTTAAGTTATTATACTGAAAACAATTTCTCTACATCTACACTGGTCCACGGATCGGTATCCGTCCGTCAGAAATTCTTTGCCACCCCAAGCAAAAGTTATTATTGTTTATACGCCTGAAATAATACTATTATAAAGTTATAATATAAAAGTTATATATATAAATAAAGTTTTTATTTCTGCCTTGGGGTCTTTGAAATAATTTTTTTATTTTCACCGATTCGCAAGTGCAAAAAGGTTAAAAACCACTGCTGGATATTGTCCAATAAAAATTTTAACCTAATAGGCGTAACAATATTTTCTGCACTAGGAATATGAATTAATTATCCTTTCTTATTGATATAATTATTATAAGTATTATCCCTGGGAATATCCTGAGAAGACCAATGGGTAAGAAATTACAAAAGAGTAACTATTTTAAACTTTTTAAATCCTAAGTTTTGAATAATCTAATATTGTTACGCTTAGTAGAACAAAATTTTTACCGGTCAATGTAGAGGAATTATGTTTGCTACATTATAATTTAAAGTATGGTATATAAGTATACTATAGTAAGTATGTACATTTAATATTTGTTACTATTTCTTTGTCTTTCGATATAAATATATACTTTTATGTTGTATGATATATACTTTCGGGACCTCCATATTACTGTATATATGTACAAGTGACAGTAAAACATTGAATATCGGATTATGTAGCACCATATACACGCACAGCATTCGTCTGAATTAATTGTCGCGAAAGTTAATGTTTGCGTAGTGAGCCATAATGTATCAGTAATTATTTTTTTATAGATAGAGGATTTTTATAAATTTTTATTTTACTTGTCATTTTTTTTCTTTTTGTTTAACAATAAATAACGATAAATATAAAAGAATAGAACAACAAGTCTTACATCATCAAATATGTTCGAGGTAATTTGCGACATACATAATTGCCATAAGTCATTACTTCATGCTTATGACGTTATCTCCGTATGAATCATTGTACACAAATTGCAAAGTAAGACATGAAAATGATAAAAAATGTAAATAATAAATTAATTCACATAAGTTCAGCTAATTGACATTGTCTATAAAATAAAACTTCCTTTCATAAATGTTAACAGATTTTTCAAACGGTAAATTACTCATTGAGTTTTGTCTTTGAAAAACACTAAAAGTTGTTTACTAGTTAAACCGATAAATATAAATGTTATTGTAACACTGTATATACAGAATGTTTCATATAATTTTATCGCTTGAAAAACCTTGATTATAATTAAAATTTCTTAAAAATACTTCCTACAAAAGTTATGTAATTTTGTGAAGCCTGATGTAGTTACCATAGAGAGAATTTAAAAAAATAAAATAATTCTTTCTATTTGCTTATAAGTGATAAAGGAATGAAATGTGTAGGAGATTAATCAAAATATTACTTCACATAGAAAATTAGAGAGAAAACTTTGTTTGCACAACATTTGAGGTTTGCAGACATATAAAATATAGCGTTACATTAAAAAATCAAAATTGACCTGTTTTATTTTATTACCTTTTTGTTATAAAATAAACATATTCTTAATATGCGTTGGTCCCTACGATAGTATGTAATTTTTGTAAGAAACATTTTCATACAACTTTAATTATAACCAAGATTTTTTAGGTGATAAAATTACATGAAATAATATATTTAAAAAAAGGAGATTGTCTCGAAATTGAACAAATTTTATTTAAAATATTTTTTTTAATGACGAACAATTTGTAAGATAATCGTAAGAAAGGATTATAAATATGGTCTGTATTTATGCAGAAGTATGTAAATAGAGACATTTAAATATATCTCTTTTTACATACACGTATATAAAGACAAAAGATAAAATCAAACTGTTGAAGATTGATAGAAGGAACAAACAAAATGACAAAATTTGAATTTCTACAAAAGGAACATTCTATATGTATGTTTTCATATGATGTGATGTGTGATGTACTTACATAATGTTCAAAAATTATTTATCATCGTTTTGAAGGTTATTCTACATCTTCAGATCGGTGGAAGTCTCTTTTAAAAAGTTACTACGACATTGACTTCGGCCTTAAAATTTAAGGTGATTTTTTTTCTAATGCGTCATATTTTATTCATTATGAGAATTAAAAGTTTCAAAAGAACCGTGGGTTACAACTCAACTGTTCTCTTAGAAAAAGCAATTAAAGTTTCATTAATTCTATAAAGGGTGCCCAGCAATTGTGGTATAGTTGGCGGTAGGATGATTTTACATTAAAAAGGAAGTCGAAAATATAGAATAAAATTTTTTGTATATAGTGCTTCGTTTTCGAGAAAACCGGGCTTGAAAATTTGTTAAATATTTTTAAACTTGGCTAATTACAGACTAGGTGTGAGTGAACAATCAACAGGAGATTATTTTACGTGTAAGAAGAGTAAAATGAAAATTTTCCGTATCAAGCTTTGTTTCCAAGAAAGTATAGTTTAAACGTGTTTAGTTAAGAACTGGTCTGATATACGCACATAATAAATTTTCAAATTTACTTTTCTCGAAAACTAAACATTTATTTCGCATTTCTTACTTATTTTTATATAGAGAATAACCTTCTGTCAATGATTTACTCTTGTTCAATCCGGAATTAGACAAGCTCAAGTATACTTAATAAATTCGCAAACTTGATTTTCTAGAAAATGAATTGTCATATGGAAAAAAAATTTTGTAAAATTTTGTCTTCTTTTTTCATATAGAATCATTTTATTGCCTATTATACTACAGTTGTTGGGACAATTAAAACTCATTTTCTTTATAGTAATATACTAGCTACCCGCCCGCAGTTTTAGCCTCACAATATTTGTTTTTATGGTAAATTTATGTTTATTATTCTCTGAACATTTATGAATTATGAATATTTCGTCTCTTTAACTTTTGTAGGTAATTCTAATTTTAGTGACTTTAGAGATACGATTATCCTTTCAAAATAAATTTTACCCGCTTTATATCCCTTTAGGGTCCGTTTTCCCAAAAAATCTTTATTATCCTATGCCGATGTCATAAGAGAAATATAATTTCCAAATTTCACATTTCTAAATACAGTGGTTTCGGTTGGGTGTTGATAAATGTGTCAGTCACCTTTGCCTTTTATGTACGTATATGTATGAATATAGACCATAACATAGATGAAATTTGTTTTTACCTGAAATTCAAGATCAAGTTTAGTTTTGCAGTAACATTCTTTATAGATCTCCAGTGATTCGAAAGTATAGGAAAGTGTAGGCCGTGACAAACAATTTTTGAGCATTCTATACAGACTATAAATAATATATTAGGATATTTTGAGTCATGTATCCTTTTAGAAATGAACAAGAATATTGAGTACGCTATCATTTTATTTCGGACTGCTGGTTTTATTGAACTGTTTATATATCACATTGTTGAAAAATACATATGCGAAGTAAATAACTATTTAGAAAGTAAGTATAAGTTACTTACTAGTATTAGCTAAAGTAAGTATAGAAAAGTTGGGATATATAACTGATCTACATTTTATCCGAGTATATTTTATTTGAAATTTTTAACTTTAATTCCACAACTGTATACATATGTATATTTATACTTTAGAATAAACTATATTTTTATTATAATTATAATTTTTCAATGTTGACTTATTTGTTTAACGTAACGTTTTACATTTTTATTTATGTTAGATCACCAACAACTTCATACCGCCGATCTTATGATAATTGGTATGATCGAGAAAAACAAAAACAAGTGGAAGAGAGAAGAGTGATTTACGTTGGGCGCTTGGATGAAGCAATCACTAAAGCTGATTTACGTAGAAGATTTGAAACTTTTGGTCCTGTAGTAGATATTAGTATACATTTCCGCGAACATGGGTAACTAATTTTATAATTCTTTGCTATACTCATTGAATATCCTAAACTAAATATCCTTAATATTTTAGTGACAATTACGGTTTTGTAACCTTTGCTTACAAAAATGACGCATATGAAGCTGTAGAACATGGTAATGATGATCCCACTTTACCTAGATATGATTTATGTTTTGGAGGTCGTCGGGCTTTTTGCAAAGTAAAGTATGCTGATCTTGGTAAGAATAATTATATTACATTATATATATACATACATATAAAATAGTAATTTACTACAGGAAATTGTAATGAAGATCTGATTTCAATTAAGATTTTTTTACGAGCTTACTGAAAAATCTTTAAGTACAAATAATATATACATATTATTAATGTATACAAGGTGATACACGTAAAGCGTGACAGTTGAATATTGTCGAAAATATTGGTGGTACAAAAAAATGTACTTCAGAAAATTTAATGTGTTCTAGGGGCTACAATTTTCCTTGTAATTAAATTTTTTGTACATGAAGAGATCAAGGCCATTTCAAGATCATCAGCATTTTTTAAAATGAAACTATATATTTTTTAATATATTAAGTATGGTCTACTTTAAGATGAATTCAACGACTATAGTCATTCAAGGTCAATCAATGTCACAAGTAAAGAGAAAGTCATTATATGACTTTAGAAAAAGTCTTTCCAACTGTATTCGTAATATTGCAATGTTTCGCATTTACAATGTTTACAATTATTTAAGCAGATGTTCTAAGTATTGCTCTCTCACTTCTATACATATTATGAGCCTATAACAGAAAGACAATCCCACCATATTCAAGATTTCTGATGTTACTGCAGCATAGACTTTATATATCCTAATTTTTTGTGACATAGATGATTGAACTTTGATTGACTTTGAGTGATTATAGTTGAATTCATTTTGTTGTAGACTGCACTTACGTGTATTAAAAATATATAGTATCATTTTAGAAAAAAGGGATAATCTTGAAGTGTCATTAGCCCCTTCCTATACAAAAAATTCAATTATACGAAAAGTCGTGGTTCCTAGTATACTTCAAAATTTTTTTAACATTTTTTAGTATCGCTGACATTTTCGGCAATATTCAGCTGTCACGATTTACTTACCTTACCTTGTATTGTTATTACACAAGGTGAACCACGAAACATGATCAGCTTAAATTATTATTAGTGGTATATTATTGTTAGTGGTCCAACCAAACATTTTTTTGTCGACCCTTTTTCCGGAGTTTTCAAGGTCACTTTCAGTTTCTTTATAAATAAGCCAATAATCAGAACCGAGGAAACATTTAAAAAATAATAGTTTAAATCTGCTAGAGTAATTAATTTTCCGCCGTGTTAATTAAGATGGAAGTACTTTTTTAACGTTTCTTCCGTTCAGATGGAAAAAATATTTGTTATGCTATTTGTTGAATTCGTCTCAATATTCACTGAAAGATAGATGTAGAAAAATTATAGGTTTATCTACAAAAAACTGAAGGTAATCTTGAAAACTCAAAAAAAAAAAGAGATTTGACAAAAAATTTGTCATAATCTTCTTAAAGCTCTCTTTGAACCATGTTATAATAAAAAAAATATTTTCGGTCTAACAGAATAACCTAAATTGATCATGTTCTGTGGTTCACCGTATTTATGAAGAATGTCCTTGTCTTTATTGAAATATAATATTTTATTACTTGATTGCAAGTTTGTCCAAGACTTAAAATTAGTATTCTTAAGTTCATGAATAAATCTGATGTAAAATCTGCTATGATTACTAAGAACTGAGGAGAACACGGAATAGTAAAAGTTTGAAATTTCGTAGTTGAACCCGATGTAAAATTAAAAAGTCGCGAGAAATATTAATTTCACAATTTTTAATTATTGAAATTTTTGAACGATATAAGTCAAACGGCGAAGTTGTGTTATATAGGAACATTCAATTATATCAGAATTGTTAGTTTAAATGATGGGTTTTGCTAATGATTAATTCGAATTTGTTTTATAAATATAACAAACTATGATAATGAGCATAATTTTTATGTTGGCATCTACCTGAACTGTGATCATAAAATTCGCCATGGTCAAGGTGAACAATCCTGATTGTGAGTCAGTTCTTGAACTTGTCAACTCATGAATTTTTGTTCACACGTCATCATATAATATTTTTCATATAAAAAATATTTAAATATAGGTATAATTGCATGATATTTATAATTGAATACATATTTCAAATCTATATAATAAGTAACAAATTCATTCTTGTACTGTCATACCATTTCCAATTTCAATTATTTAATAATTTTCTATCAATATTTCAAATTGTTTACAGAAACATACAAATACAAATCCTAAGTTTCAAAGATATATTTGTATTTTTGTATGATAAACAAATTTATGTCTTAAATGATATCATACAAATGTTTATTTCGCCAATAGAATCAAAGTCTTCTATAAAAGATATTGTGTCTAATATTAAAAAATAATATTTAAATAATTAAAGCAATAGTAAAATTTATTAGTAGAATTTAGTAGTGTTAGTTTCTGCATTTTGAATAACTAAAATACATATATCTTTATCTATCGAAAATAATATTTAACTATTATTAATATTATCGATTCATCATTCTACATTAAATTACATATAATTTACTATTGTAATAATCGATTTTTTAAAAATATATGACATTGATAATAGCTAATTACTACTACAAAACTTGAATCCTTTCTATCTCAAATGATGTTTTATGTGCTAGTATTGCAAGACTATTACTTTTGTATTTTTTTTAATTGTGCTTTATTTTTGTAAAATAAAAAAAATTGTAAAAGTTTTGCACTGCACTATTTTTTACAATTCAATATAAAATAAAGAAATATTCACAGAAATCGAATCCTTATCTCGTTATATTTGGGTAAAAATCTATCCTGAAAAGATCTTAAAATTGAGAAATTTTCTTAAATTCATTAGAAACTTCATCATATATATAGTGACCTGTTTCTTATTATTCAAATGAAATATAAAGTTTGAAA
This sequence comes from Bombus superbus, assembly GCA_014737385.1. Classification (NCBI taxonomy): domain Eukaryota; kingdom Metazoa; phylum Arthropoda; class Insecta; order Hymenoptera; family Apidae; genus Bombus; species Bombus superbus. Next base: position 18,027 of record JACXIK010000067.1, on the reverse strand, counting down.
TAATAATTACAGATAGTATATGTATGCTATTGCAAGATCATATTAGAATATTCTAATATGACGTTATTTTTTACAGATGGCATGGCAAGCAGTTCACTTAATAGCGGGCACATGTTACAAAATAGTGAAGATAATACATTTGATCTTCTATTAAAAGAAGCAAAAGCAAAATTACGTAAAAGGAAGGTTTGACATATGTACTATTTGTTAGTTATAAATGTAATTTAAAGAATTAGCATAGAGATGTCGTCATTGATGATATTTGAAACAAAATTGAGTGGAGAGAACTATACTGGTATTTTCCATTAACAGAAATATAGTAAAAGTTATATAATTGTTATAGAATATAAATAACTGTTGCAATATGGCATCTATAATGAAAGTAACAGTTAACTGCTGTATTTTTTGAATTAATTGAAGATATCAGTACGAGACATATGTATAGAATATTTCTTTAATCTATTTTGATATTTTCAATATTAATGAAAGTATTAGATCTTTTCTATATGAAAGTCTGTTTAGTTAAAAATATATAACTCTTATAGATTTATTTTACTCACGGTTTTTATAAATAATTTATTGAAGCTAATACAATATTAATTACAAGATTTCTGATGTAGGAGCATTTAAGTTAAACAAAAAGAATTGTAATTTAAGTAATTTTAACTTTGAACATATGAATCATAATGATCATACATATTAGTTTAAAGCTATTTTTTATGTTGAAAGGGAAATGTATTTTCGTCGTCTTCGATATAAATATTATGCATTAATCGAAATGAAATGCATTATGGAAACTTAAGAACATCTTTATTATACTTACTAAACTGTTTGTATGTTTGCATAGAAAAACGTAGTAACAAAAAAAAATAACACTGATAATACATTTACCCTATCTTATAGTGGCTATAATTTTTATAAACAATTAAAGGTGCATTTGATGATTGTATAACATGGAATATATGCATATTTAAATTTGCTGGATAAACGTATAATATGGAATATATATGTGCATATTTAAATTTGCTTCGCATCTTTCCTTACTTACAATTTGATATATAGATGAATTGAGTTCCATATATTTTCAAATTAAAACTTTTATTCATATATTATCGTACAAACTGTTAACTGAATTATCACTTTTTACCTTTAAATATCATAAACTTGCAATAAGTTTATCACATAAGTTTTTATTTTTATATGAAGAGTAATATGGAATTTGAAAAATATTCTGACATTTATTACATTCTTTTTTCAACATTTATCTGTTTGTTCGTGTTTTTTATTAATATAATGTAGAATTCCTAATATGATGTATTTATAGAAACATAATTTAAAGGTAAGAAATGAACACATTTATTATAGATTTTTGAGCAGATATATTTTATTTCAAGCCCAAATTAAGAACTCTAAATATTAAGTTTTAGATTTCATAAAAGTAATAAATATGATGCTGAATTGAAAAGAAGCAAATTGAAAATATTTATCTCTAATTTTAGAAAATATAATTTCTTTTACAATAAAATATCAATCTCTATATATTGTAGTAAGTTTTATTAAATGTATGTATTGCTCATGCTGACTGGAGATTAATATTTAGTTAGCTTATTTTATCAGTATAATTGTTTACCTTAATTATCAATGTAGAATAATATAATAAATGAATCATAAATTAAAATACTTTTATTTGATAATAAAATGTACAAAGATAAGTACAATCGTTGAACTATATTGGCAATTTTTATTATTAAATTAAATACTGATCATCATTTACATTTTTTGTTCATAGATTAAAGAATTTTTATTTATTTCTTAATTTTATTATAATCCACTTTTATATAACACAAACAAAATATATTTTTTACATTATTTTTAATCTATAGTTATCCAGTATTATTTACTTATCAATAAAAACAAATATTTTACGAGTATCCGGATGACTATGGTAATAAATATTCATAGACATGGGACTGATTGGATATGGAATTAATTATCAAATCGTAAATTTTTCTTAAGATAATTTTTAAGATATTTGGTTTTTAGCAAAATAAAACCTACGAATACATTTGTTTGAATATTATGAAGAAATTATAAACATAGTATGTACAATTATACATATAATTCGTAAACGAACATTAGTAAATAGTTACAAAACTAGAATATTTAAAGCATTTTGTCAACTACAAAAAATATCAATAAATAGGTATAATTTTGAACAAAACATGACATTGTTGAATTAACAACATAAGATACACATTTGTGTTTTAAAATCGAAAGATGTTATACACACATGTAACAATACATGAAATTGAACAGATTTTGTAATCTTTCAGTATGTGTAAGCTAAAAGTATGATCCTTTTTTTATGGAAAATAAAACTATGTTTTCGTTGGCTACTGTCCGTTCAAATGACAATCATGAGATGAATAGCTGCGCGATCCGCACTACCTAACCGTTCCGCCTTTTGTTCCTTCCTGCGAAATCCTCTTTACTTTATCTTGAGGACCCACGACGTAGAAGTGAACACGAGAAGGGAACATAAGATAGGAAGCCCATGTAAAAATATAAAATTCTCTTCGCTAGACTTCCTTGATGTTGAAATTGTCCTCGTTTTTCTACTTCTCTTTTCTCGGCTGATCTAATATTTATTATAATTATTATTATAATTTTCGTCTCAGTCTTTCGCAAAAGCGTTAAGTGAATGCTAGGTAGCTACTTCTGGTCATCAGCCTTGTTGGGGATCCTAGCCAAGTAAGACCGTGAGCAGCGATAACTTAATCCAAGACTGCTTGCACTTTGACTGTTTCTTGATTACCAGCCTTACTAAGGGTCCTAGCCATCAGAGTAACCAACTGAGACTGTGACCAGTGACAACTCAGTCCAAAATTATTCTGATTTAGATTATCGTACTAGATATTTCTGCTACTACTCATCGCTAGTTGGGTGACTTCTTCAAGTCCCGCAAATCTTATACCTCGTAACAATTGCTGGATAATACTGCTGTGACTAATACTTCTTTGTCTTGATCGCCAAATTCCTGCTCTCATCAGGTGCTACGAGGCACCTAATTGCTCACTACATCTTCTACTTTGTACTACGCTGGTTTAAATTTGAGAGCACTAAATCTTTCTTTCTGTTCAATCTGGTTTTAGTTTGTTGATTGCTTTGTTTCTTTCCGCAGTTTCTGAAGACCCAGTCGATCCAGAATTGCTTGGACTTCTCCGGATAACGTTGCATTAGTTACTTTTTTGGATTTGTACCCAAAAAGAAGTTGATCTAGATTTCTCCTTGTCGATCTATTGACTGTGCAATCTATTGTACTCAGTATCTTCTTTATGTTCTTGTCCCAGAAATATTTTGGCTCTTCAGCACAAGTTGCCGCAACTTGAATTTAGTGCGATTTCATTTCTCACTCTGTCCGTTGGTTCTCGGTATTTCAACAGTGTTTAAAATGTGTTTTATTCAAGTGTGAAGTGAATGCACTTGCTCTGTCGGTTATCATTCAAAAAGTGCGAATATCTGGTCTAATGCCTTAATAGCGCACTTTGTCTTTGTACTGCGTACAGAGTAATGGATACAAAACTTGGTAAACCTGTCGATGATTGTCAATATTTGTGTGTTTCTATTTTTTGGCCTATAGAAGGGCACTGGAACCTTGTCGATTGAGTGAAAGAACTCTGGTTTTCGACCAGCTGACGATTTATAATAAAGACAGTTCAAACAAACTGACGTATCTAAAAACAAATCGTCTCATCTTCTTAAACCGGTGATTCCCACGTGATTTCCCTTCTTGTGGATCTTCTCGAAGGCAATTGTTCCTGACATCCCATCGACACATTTTCACAACATTTCAGCGAGACATACGAGACACTATCTATTTGTATCCATTCTCGGTTTTCCGGAAGACTACATCCTTCAGGCCATACTTCTCCTGTTTTACCTTTAACTGAACATTATCGGATTCCAATATTTTCCGTATCATATCGATATGATTATAGTTGCATCGCCTTAATCCATTCAGTGGTTATGTCCATAAACAAACAGTTTATAGGATTCCCACTTGAATAATCCACATAAGCGATCTGGTTTTCTGGGCGATACGCGATTTCAAAATTGTAATCCTGGAAGTAAACTCATTAGCGAACCTCTCTGGATTGAATATTTTTTTTATTTGTAATCGAGCGAATTGCATTGCAGTCCTTAACCATTGTAAACTTATGTCAAGCAAATAAACACGAAAGATTTTACATCTCCACAACAAATGCTAATGTTTCCAAATTATACGAATGATCTCTGCTCTTGCAGACTAGTTTTACGTCTATGATATGCAACAAGTCTTCTCTTATTCTCACATTTGGAATTAATACTGCTCTTAACTCAAAAGAGCTGGATATCCGTATAGAACTCTGTGTCCAACGAAGGACTAAAAACAACCAAAACTGATCGGGTTGATGATATTTCTTATTTTTTTTTTTTTTTCGTATGTTCAATCAGCGTTAGATTATTCCAAATCCCACTATCAAGGAATTGCCAATAATTGCCTGAATTGCCAATAATGCTATATTCCGAGTAAAATTTTGAATGAATTTTCGAAAAAATTTCGAAAATCCTAAAAATTATCGTATCTGTTTAACATCTGTTAGGTCGGAAGTCTCCATAAGTGCACGAATCTTTTACACTTTGTCACATTTCCTCACTAGAGGCAATTGTTCTGCCTAAATATTCTATTTTTCTAAATTTATTGTAAAATTTTTTTCTCAAACACGCGTAGAACAACTTATAATTACTTAAAACCTCTCTCAAGCTCCTTAATTGCTAACAACTAGTAACTAGTATGTAACAAAAAATTATAAAATGTGCCACTATATTTTAAATTTATATCATTTAAGAGAATCACATACTGCGGAAAATATTAGAAATAATTGTTATCATGTGTATGTACATGGAAATTACATGATGTTAGTTAATATTTATAACTGACAACGGCCGAAATATTGAAAAGACAATAGAAATCTGTACAGATTAGAAATGAATATTTCGCTCCGTTCACTGTTTACAAATGACAATAAAAATATCAATGAGAAAATTTCCCTTGTTCATAGTGGTAAACAAAAAATCCAAAAATATTGTTGCCTTTTTCTCAAAATACACATCTGCAAAAAAAAGGTTTTTATAAGTACAGCTATAGGTAAAGTCGAATGAGACGTCTTTACAAGATGTGAATGCATGATGGAACTCTATGAACATAATATTAAGAAGATTAATTAAGTTACGAAGACCGTTAGTGTAATTTTATATGAAAAACGTATGCCTGAACATTTATGTAATGAAGAATGGGAGTTCGCTGAAACATTGGTAATTATATTTACATAATTGTACCAGTGAAAGATGCTACAAAACTAATGTGTGGAGAAATATATCCAACATCATAAAACATTGCACTATATTTTAACCTATATTGAATTAACTAACATATATTCAACATGTGATACGCAAGACAAAATAACAAGTGAACTGTGTCAATATCTGTTCAATTGTATATTAAATTAAGAGCAATTTTATTATTGTGGTATTAAGGCGAAGAAAAGTTATTTACTGAAATAATTTTAAAAATTATGTAAAATATAATAAAATTCTCAGGAACGTTTTGAGTCTATTATAAAAAATGACATTTTAGTAATGTTATCGGACCTTTTTTTCTTTTTTTCATGGGGAAATCCTCATGGACACCTCGCCGCCTTTCTGGGATAAGCAGTGGGGTAGTGTCGGACTCTTACCGACTAAAACCCCACGGTGGCCTTCCTGACGCTTGACAGGAGTGCCCCGGGCCCTCTTGTCGAATTGATGCCGGTGCACTCCTTCGTCTTCTCCCTAATTTCTAAGGGAGCCATCCTCGTCTGATTTGACCGTTAAGAAGGACCACGCCTCCTAACGCCACACTCTCTCTGGGACGACGTGCAAGTCCGAGGAGGACCCAGAACCGCCTCGACGTGATGACCCCGCTGGCAAACCTAGGGCGGTGGCGACAACGCCGTTTCTCCATGCCGAACACCCACCACCGCCCTACGGCGCGGGGCTCTGGAGGGGTGTTGCGTTCTCTCCCTTTCTCTCTCTGCCCGTTCCTTTACGAGCATAATCCGTTCGCAGAAGTTGTGGACGGTGAGGTACTCCTATTGCCCCTTCAGCATGGCTTCCACGATTGCCGAGGGAGCAATGTATTGGACTTTTTTTACGTGGAGCAAACCTTCATACGCACCCCACGTCTTCCGGGGAAAGAACGCGGGGTAGTGCCGGATTCTTACCGGCTAAAATCTCCGCGATGACCGTCCTTAGCGCGTACGGGGGGGCCCTGAAACCGTGAGAGTGTACTCACGGGACCGCTCCGCGCAGATGGCTTCGTTCTTCTAACGGCACGGTGTGCCATGACCGCACACCCGAACTCGCCCTCTCGAGAAGACGCGTCCGCGGCCTCGACCTCGTCCTTGTCTTCCAACCCTCTCAGGATGGAAGCCCCGCTCTCTCTCGTTCGGCCGCCTCCTTCCGGAGCATCACCTGCTCACAAAAGGAGGTAACTGGCGTCCGACCCCTCTCGTCTGTCAGCATTGCTCTCAGTAACGCCGCCGGCGAGAGGTCCGCTCCTATTTCCGTGGTGAGGACGCGGCGCGGCAGCGCCTACGCTGGCCAGTGCTCCAGCGTGTGCTGCGCCGCATCCAACTCCGCATTGCAGTGGTGGCACCGCGTGGTCGCCTTCCTCCCGATTCGGTGCAGGTATTCACCGAAGCACCCGTGCCCGGTGAGCACCTGCGTCACCCTGTAGGTCAGGGGAGGCCCGCCACGGTTCAACCAAATGCCCCAGTTTGGGAGGACGGTCTTGACGACCATTAGCCCCGGCGCGTTCGCTTTCGTGTCGAGGCTGGCACGCCATCTATCGAGCAGAGCCCGTCGAGCCTGAACCCTAGCGTCGACGCCCGCTATTTTATTATACATTTTTATATAAATCATTTTTTCCAGGATTTTAGACATGGTTGGAAGAAAGATCAAATGTCGGTAGTTTGTTAATGATGTTGGTGGCTTTTCTGGTTTTTGTATTAGTGTAGTCTTTGCATACATCCATGCAGTGGGAAAATAATTGAGTTTCAACATGTTATTGTGTAGGATGATTAAATATCTAATTGCTTTGTCCCGTAGCTGTTATAAATTTTGCTACTTATTAGGTCTGAATCGTACTTTCTTAGGATTAAGATTTTTTATTATGTCTTTGATTCGTTTTCATGCTATTCTTGATATAGTCAATTTTATTTCGATTTGATATTCGTTACTTAAAAGCCCACTGTTTGCATAGATCGTTTGCAAATAAATTTGTGCTTCTTTCATAAATTTTATTGGTCGCTGATTCTTTTGCCATTTTTATCGGCCCAGCAGGGAATGTTTGTTTTTGGTCGTTTGAGATTTGAAATCATTTGTAAATTTCTTGATTGTATAATATTCCTGTCCTCTCGGCGATATTAATCTAGAACTCCAATCATGTATTTGGCATTGAAGTCGCCAGCAATTATACATTTTCCATGTCGCGGTAAAGGGAATTCAAAGTTTTGTGTCGTAACCTTGTTTGCAGGGGAAATATAACACGAAATGAGTGTTATTAGGATTTTTTTTATTTTGACTGCAATTTGGGTCTTGTCAGCTCGTCGTACGCCGCAGATTAGTATGAAACAAGCGGTATCGCCTCGTGTTCTGCCAGTTTCGGAAGAAGTTGAGTAAATTTGTTATCGTATATTTTGTAGAAGGATCTGTCCATTTTGTATGTCTCTTGCAATAAGCATATATCTATATCATGTGTTGTGAGGAAAGTTTTGAAAGCTCATCAATTTTTGATTGGAGACAATTGCAGTTCCGTGTTATTATTCTGACTTTATCCATTTCTAATAACCAACTTGGTTAAAAGTTCCATAATACAGGTTAAGTTAGGATATCGTTTGTTTTTCGAATGAGAATATTTTGTTAAATAGTTTCTCAATCAATATATTGAAATTATTATTCATACCCATTGTCTTGTTGAGTTATTGACTTTCTAGTCACGTCCGCGTATGATTTGTTAGAATCTATGGGGAGGGATTTATTATGTAACTGTTACGCCGCGTGGCTCACAGCAAACCGTCTTTCTCAACCGTCATTCCAAAAAATAGAGTACATTTAATTACAAATTGACGACACGACATAGTTTGCATCTCGCACAATACAATGTCGGTTTCCAACAGTTCCTATGTCCTACAATGTCACCGAAAAGATCTTCTTACTACATTTTCAAACACCTACATTGTTGCGGGACATAGCCGATGTCACGCTTCGAGATATATCGATACCTCGTGAGAAATTTCGTTACCATTCGAGAAGCCTAATGAGTCAATCATAGAAACTTCTCGATGCTGGATCATCCGATATATCACGTGACTCAGTTTCCAACGGTCACGAAAGACAAAGGACATAGGAACCAAGAGCGTCAAAATCAGTCAGTTCTGTCCGAACCTTGAGAAGGCATACATAGAAAACGCGAGCAATCTTTAAGTGCAGTCAAGGCGAATATATCAAAGACTTCAAGTCTAATTATAACACACATATAATTGTATCATCGTAACGAAAATAACTAATTGTCAATTACCTTCGGAAACATTGTTGGAAATACATATTTTGATATTCTTAATTAATGTCAAAATCGTTACAACCACCCTTAATATCCGAAAAGAATTAAGGGAACAATTGTGTTCGTGGCGTTGATTGTCAATATCGTAACGAGAACTTACACATCTCGTTGGCGCGTTTAATCGTGATCGCGTCTCTCCGCGAACGGTCGTGACAGTAACTGTTATGTGTCGAATTTCTATTGAGTATGTATAAATATTTTGTTTGCTCCTGAGAACGGACTGTACGTTTTTGCTTAACTATTTTTGCGATTAACTCTCCCTTTATTTGGCAACCTTTATAAATAAGCTGGGTGAACTCCTTTTCAGTTACTGCAGATTGCTTTATCTAACCTGTTTCTGTAGGGACAGTTTTTAAAAAGATGTTGTTTTGCACATTTTATGCATTTATATTCTCTATTACAATAATTACTTATATGAGCGTATATTTCACAGCGTGACCATTGGTGTATATTAATACCTGTAATTTAGGGTGGTTCGATTTGTGTTATTGTGTGAAACAGCTTCGAGATATTAAAAATTTCTCTGTTGATTGTGGCTGGTTGCAGCTCTATCGAAAACATTGATAAACGTTGAGTAGTTCTCTTACTTTTAATATTACTTCTACCGTAATGCTGTATGACCATAAAGCTGCAACTCATGTTTGATTTGATCAATAGGGGCGGTGTAGCGTTAACCTTGTATTCTCTTTCTTCGTTTGGTTGAAAAGTATTATAAATTGCATTTAGATCTTCGAGAATTCTAATAACTTCGTGAAAGTATCCATAGATGACGTCTGGACTTTTGTCTGCTGATTTATAGTTTTAACGGTATGTATTTCCGATGAATTTGTTTAGAACCTCTATTAGTGGTTATATGACATCGGCTTGAAGGAATATTGGGTAATCTGATTAGTTGGTTAGTCAAGGCTGTAATGGTTCTTTTAGTGTTCAGGTGCACATTTTGCAAAGCGTCGTATTTATTAGTGAACGGGATATTAGAGTTTATTAGCTATTTTTTGGAGACTGATATCTTGCTAAATGTTGTAGACGGCAGGTTATAATTTTCTCTTCATTAATCCTTTTTCTATTCCTGATACTTCTAGGTGCTTCGGATATTGCAGATGTATCTGTATCTGTTGCGGCCGAATAACGAATATTATTATTCTTTTCTTAACGTGAAGAAAATCCTCATAGACACTGTACACTTCCTAAGGAGCGAATGTGGGATAGTGCCGTATTCTTATCGGCTGGAACTTCCATGATGTGTAGTGATTCGGGAAACCCCTGAGGAAATTGCGTCCTATTTTGTACTGTATTTCTTCACTTTTTTTGTGACCGCGTTCTACTAGTTTCAATTTGAGAATGACCGTTCTCTTTTATACCATAGACGCCCAAATTGAAGACTAGGCTTAATTTATTAGGTTGTCCGGAAAGTTCTTTTCGTTTTTAAAATAGGAGGCAAGTACAAAATATATTTCTTTCTGTGTACCTTTCTTAAATAATGTATGATCCTTGCTCTTCTACCATATTTTGCCATCTCTTCGGGTGCCAGTTTACCAAAATTCTCTTGGCTTACTTTTAAAATATTTTTTACTTCGTTTACTGATTTGAATTTTCTATTTCGAAGAAAATTCTTTAGAGAGAGGAACAATTAATAGTCCGATGGTGCAAGGTTTGGAGAGTATGGAGGATGTGGTAAAACATCCCAATCAAACTCTAGAAGTTTCATTCGCACCGCTAAAAAAACGTGTGGCCTCACGTTGCCGTAGTGGAACACGACGCCACGTCTGTCACCACTTCAGGACGTTTTGTGGTAATGGCTTCCTTAAGTTTTTCCAGTTGGGTGCAGGTGCAGTATTTTTCACTGTTAATCGTTTGCCCTTCCGGAAATAATTCGTAGTAAAGGATACCCTTCCAATCCCACCAAATTGAAAGCAGCACCCTCTTCGGGTGAAATCCAAGTCTTGCTACCGTTGGAAGACACTTATCTCGACTCGAGCAAGATCGCTTGAGCGCAATGTTGTCATAGAGAATACAACTGTCATCCCCAGTAATTAACTTTTTTAAAAATGGCTCTCTTTTCTTGCGTTCAATTAGCAAATCGCATGTCGAGATTCAATTCAGGAGATTGCTCTCCTTCAGTTAATGGGGAACCCACACTTCGTAGCGATTAACGTCCCCAAGCTTTGTTAAATGCTCATGAATCGTTGTTCGCGGAATGTTTAAAGCATCTGCTATCTCACGAACACTAGATGTTGGGTCTCCATTGAAGTAGGCCTTGATAAGGTCAGTATCAGTGGTGGATGGACGTTCATCTTTCAGATTAAAATTTCCGGCTCTAAACCTCCTAAACCAATTCCGGACTGTTTGAACAGTTACAGACCGATCACAATAAACGTCACAAATCTCCTTTGCAGTGTTTTTAGGCGTACTGTCTTTTTTAAAGCAGTGAAACATAAACAGTGACGAAAATGCATCTTTTGGTCTTCCATCTTTCACCACACAAAAAGCACTCGATGCACTTTCTACTAACGTCGAGGACTGTTCTCTTGCCTTATCAGAGAATAACTAGTGACCACACGATTGACGGTAGAGTGATCTGGTAGTTAGTTTACTTATGCAGAATGAGATAAGGCCCTGAGCGGCAAACGCGAAAAGATTTCTGGACGACATAATAATATAATATATAGTATTTTTAGTTTATTATGTCTTAAAGACAATAATATAATGCAATTATATACAAATTATGGCACGCTATGGGCGTCGCATTGCGGAGGACAATAGGTACTTATGCTTACATCGCTCACCGAGTAAGTTGCTTGAACTTGGACTCGAAAATCGTAATTTTTGGAACTGATATGTCTTCGGTGTTTTTTCGGGCTCTTCGTTTTCGCTGCTGTCTTGGAAGATGGGATTTGACGAGATTTTAACGGTTTATCGATATGATTGCTGGTTTTTCGTGATATTTATTTTAAAAACGTGATTATTGATCCGTTCGATAATTTCGAACGACCCTTCATGAAGTGCTTCAAAGGATTTATCCACAGTGTCGACTTCAACAAATACATGTGAGTACGTGTACAGATCCTTGAGGAGGAATGTTCTTTTATTAGCACGATATCTAATTGGGCTTGGTTTTATTTTTCTTATATGTTTATTCAATTTTTCTAGGGATATATGACGAGTTGTTTCTGTTTCTCCGCTAATAAAAAATTCTCCAGGTAGTCTTAGTGTTGTACCATAGGTCATCTCTGATGCCTTCAGATCCTTCTTTACGCTGGCTCGAGGTCCTATCAATATCGTTGGGAGTATTTCCATCCGATTTTTGGTTTTGTGGCACATGATAGCTGATTTCAGTGACTTAGTGGCATCTTTTCATCATCCCATTTGAACGTAAGTGATATGCTGTTATTCTTGTCTTGTCACTACCGATCAACTTTAACAACGCTTTAAACAATTATGATTCAAATTGTGTTCCTTGATCGGTAGTGATTGTTCTTGGTGCGCTGAACTTTGATATCCATTCGGCATACAGGGCCATGGCTGCGCTGTCTGTAGAGATATCCATGAGTGGCACTGCTTCCGGTCATCTGGAGAATCTATCTATTACAGTTAATAGTATTTGTAGCCGTTGCTTGAATCAATCCTGTAGAATATCTATTTATTCTGGAGCTGATGTATTGTGGCGATAGATCTTACTTTTGGCATGCTAAGCAGATTGTGAGCGTTACTAAAAAATTTGTTGTTACCTTCAAGGCCTGATGATATTTTTTACAATGTCTTCGTATGGGTATTTATTTAAACTATTTAAAAATAGTTTTTAGAAGTTCCACTTGGATTTTTCTGTAATAATTTTCACAAAATCTTCGTCTTACGCTTATGTTTTCATTAACCCATCTGCAGAGAGAGTGACAGACATTTCGATTATCGCGATTTTGGACAATGCATCAGCTACATTATTTTTTTTACCCACTGTTTGATGGTAAACTACTGGACTATTTTGGTGGTGAAATGATTGATGTAATCCAGCTGTCTCATTTGTCGCGGACTGACTTTGTTACCTTTTTGCTGAAATGCTTTCTCTTTGCTTTCCACGAAATGTCTTGAAACTCTTGTAGGTGACTAAAAGGTCTCTATCGTGTACACCATATGTCGTCTGTACCTTTTTTAATTTTTTGGGGAAGAAGTCTAATAGTTCTTACATAGCTTTATTATATCGCTCTAAAAACTGCGCCAATGGCAACGTCCGATGCACCCGTGTACAGCGCTGATGCTGCGTTTTCTTTTCGATAACATAATGAATGTCGCGACTATTTGATCTTTAGTTCTATAAACTCCTTTTCTGATTCATCATCTTCACTTACCCGCCACTTGTCTTTCTTCTTGATCCCCTTGTAGTCCTTATTCAGCAGAGCCATCAATAAATTTGCGGTGAAATCTACAATAAAAATTGACAACTCCTAGAAAGCGCCGAAGATCCATTATTGTTTTCGGTTTAATGTATTGTTTCATCGCCTGGATCGTCCAACAGAACGATTTTAACGGAGCCCTTTACTACTAATTTTATAACTTACAGATTGTATGGTTTTCTCCGCGAATATGCTTTTGCCTACGTTTATTTTTAGTCTGTTATCTTTTAATTTATTGAACAAGGTCCATAGAAGTGTCTTGTGTGTTTTCATATTCGGCGATGCCACAATTATATGCCCATTGGCTCTATGTAACAGTAGCAGATATTTAAACCCCATAATATGGAAGCTGCTGGAAGCTTTGGGCGGCATGGCGTCCAAACGACATGATTGTGAATTCATAAACCTAACCCCGAACAGCATTATTATCGCTGACTTCCCGCGCCATGCCTTCGAATGCCGCCGAAATTTGGTAGTACGCCCGCGGTAAATCTATGATAGAAAATATTTTTCATTGAATTGATACATCACATCGTGCATGTAGAACAAAAGATATATATCCAGCACGATCACACTATTTAATCAGCGATAGTCATCGCATAGTCCCTATTTACCCGTTTTTGTGGGAGAGAGGGGGGCATGTGGAGAGTGCTTCCCATTCGCTCTCGGATGGATGACAAATTTCATCGTTGAGCATTTGCTCAAATTCCGCTCGAGCTACCTTTTCCGAAGGTAGGTTCTCGCTTTCTCGGCAACCGAGACAACCAACTCTTGTTACACCTTGTGCTTTGTGTTTGTCCTGGCGATTGACTTCGTTATTTCCATAAATTCTTTTAATAATGTTTCGAATATATTATGTGGTCCCAAAAGTTACTTTCGTTTTGTTACATATCCCGAACCTTGAACCCTCCTGAGAAAAACTATTCCACGCTTGAGAAAGAGTGAGTAGCAATAGTATGGTCAACCAAAAGATTAAGACAATATCGACTTGGTAGAAAATTTAAGATTCAAAGCGATTCAGACGCTCTATCTCGATTGTATCTTATCACCGATGAAGAAATTCTATCCGTATTATCCGATCCAGACAACCTAGACTATTACGACGAATATATCGACTGAAAAACTAATATCATCCCCGCTCCAATAACTCAAAAACCTAAGAGACCACACTTTAAACAAATTACAAGAACCGAACTAGGAGACTTTAACGAACAACACAGGTTATATCACTTAACTAAACACTTTACTAAACGTAAAATTGAACACTTACAAATAGGAATAAACGACAATAGCCTCACCACGTTAGAAAAGGTAAACATTCAACTCATGCTAAGATTCCTAACAACGAAATTCCCTCAAATTAAAACAAGACCCGCCGGTAGAACAAATCTAGAACAAGACGTCACAGAATTCATACGAAACTACGAAACTTGCCAACGAGAAAAACTAAACCGTATCAGAGTTAAGGAGCAACCCGTAATAACCGACACACTCGTTAACCCTAACGATAAAATCGCAATGGACGTATTCGAATCTCTCACAATCCTGTCTATCCAAGACCAATTGACCAAATATTTCGTTCTCGTACCTCTAAAGGACCAAACAGCCAACTCAATCATTAACGAACTTCTGGATGACTATGTATACATATTTTCCGCACCTAAAAGTATCCTCACGTATATAGGACGAAATTTCGTACGTAAACTGATGGACACTGTTAAATAGGTAGTATATTTGTATTGTACGTGTGAGAGTGAGAGAGCGAATAGCGAGCAACACATGTATGCATCCTCTCCCCAGAGTGTATGTGAGCGTCGCAAGACGGTTCAGGTCTTCCTTGAGACAAAAGAGTGCTAAATAAAAAAAGAGTTTTGCTTGTTGTTACCTGGGCCTTCAGAGAGTAACCCATGTGTAAAATTAGTATATAAATAAAGTTATTTATTTTTCTCCAAACCCTCTCAATACTTTTACAGACACATTTGAACAAGCTTTCAAAATCAGACACGTAAAAACTACTTCTTTCCATTCGCAATCCAACGGATCTCTGGAACGAACACACGCTTAGTAAAAGATCTTATTCGAACTTGCACGACCAACCGACAAAACGATTGGGACGAAAATTTAAAACTAATATGTATGGGATATAATATTTCAGTATACAAAACGACCGGACATACCCATTCGGATTAACATTTGGACGACAAGCTAACATGCCATCAATATCAACCACCCCCAGCCTAACTAAAGAACAATTGTTTAAACTCTTGAAAAATCGACATAACGCCTATATAATTAAAGCAAGACAAATCACCGAATCAAACAAAAAGCGATATCAGAAAGATCAAATGCGAAAAATTATTAAGACACAAACGATATTTCGAGTAGAAGATAAAGTATGGGTACATAACGATTACAAAACCAATAAAAAATAGATCACGAATGGCTAGGACCAGCAGAAATCCTCTCATCCAATCCACCTACCTATCTTATCGAATACTCCAATGGTCAAACACAAAGCATCCACGGTAACAGACTAAAACCCCACTTTATAGGAAGGAGACCATAGCATGGATAGTGATAAATTTATATATTCTATAACTGTGCCGCTTTTAGAAAATAATGAATGGAAAGTAACAAGAATTTATCCGGTACCTTTCAAAGAAAACTCTGTATTTATCGCACCTATAGTAGAAATTGACTTAACCAATTCAGAACTTTGTAAACTGTTAAATAGGTTGTACATTTGTATTGTACGTATGAGTGTGAGAGTGAGGGAGCGAGTGGCGAGCGGCACATGTATGTGTCCCCTCCCTGGAGTGTGTGTAGACGTCGCAAGACGGTCCGGGCCCTCATTGAGACAAAAGAGAGTCAGTCGTAGAGAAAAAGAAGAGCGAGTGTGTTGCCTGGGCCTTCAGATATAGTAACCCACGTGTAGAACTAAAACACTATTAAGAATAAAGTTATTTATTGTTCTCTCCAAACCCTCTCAATATCTTTACATAAACGAACGGCAATCATCCACGTTTGTAAAAGAACTCAACCGAGTCACGATAGAATCAATTCACCTGATGGTAGAATCAAATGAATTAATAATCAACACATAGTCAAAACCTGCCTTGCTACCAGTTTTCAAACTGGAAGAATTGACGTTCGTACGGTTACAAACTGAAAACCACTATATTATTATTCCTACAAAAAAAAAAGAAAAAAAAATGCAAATCGATGTATCATGTAAAATCACTCAAAGAATATACTACAAACATCAGGATTAGGAACCATATATATATTATATAAATGTAAGATTTTCAAATGCCTATATCGACTATCTCCTAAAATGATAAAATGTTAAAATACTCTGTCCTACTGCTCATGTAAACGACATCGATCAAACACCAACAACAGCAAGTCTCCCACCAGCCTGTAGGACGGCCACCTTTCAAAACACCACCGAAAATGAAGAAGAAGGGATCATTCATCTCAAACGACCCACCAGAGCCATACGCTTTAGTGGAGCTAAGCGAAGCTAGGAAGGGGGTGTCACTGGTAAAATTCGAGTAATTATGCGATAAGATAGTAAATTCCAAGCGCCTCGTCGTGAGTGACCGCCGGGGTAACATCCGTTCTCAGAAAATATATGACAAGTACGACTAAGGTCTTTTCCCACTCCCACGAATAAAGAATATAAATACTCCTCTCAAAATCACCGAGGTCAGTCTGAATAAGTCTGAACCAGCCTGAATATTAAAAGTCTATCGTTTAATTATTGTGTAAAATTGAGTGGAAATAAAGAACTCGACCTCCTGTTTAGAGATCGACATTTTTTTTTTCTTTTTGTCACTTGTTGAATTTTTACGTGACAGAGGGAATGTCACGGGCTCCAAAATCAGTAACAGGACGGCCACGTTTCATAAGCATCCTGCATGCCACAGCTATCGAAATCATAATCACATGTTATCTTGTTGGATTCATGTGCTGAAATAAATCAAATCTAAAAGTTCAAGATTTTTTTTTCACTTTGCTTACCGAAAATTCAAACGACGCGAATTTCTGTGTCTTCGACGTGACACGTGGAAACGCGCCAACGAGAGGCGTAAGTTCTCGCTACGATTGCAATAATCGACGCTGCAATACAGTTGATCCTCTTATTTCGGTTAGGAGAGTAGGGGTGGTTAATTGATTATGACACAGGTTTAACAGGGTTAATATACAGTATATTTCCAACAATTATCTTGCGTATTTACAAACGTTCTGATATATTATTATTACACGGCACAATATAGAATAGCGTTATAATTGATGAATTAACGATAAGTTTCGATCGAATGAGTAATGTGTATACAGTAATGTGACTCGTAAGTCGTTATTCGGGCGAAGTACGTAGTTATGATTCATGAGACGTATGGTTCGACCTGAGTGTCACTCGTATGTGGTGATTCGTGAAACGGTTGACTTGAAACGATGTTAATTTGACTCGGATGAAGTACGTAAATGTAAACAGGAATGACTTGTCAGAAGTTACTTGTACGACGGTTGACTCGAAAGTGCTTTTCGGCTGTGGCGTTGTTGCAAAGGAAAACTCTTGTTGATTGTGCCTAAGACACGAGGAAAGTGGATTCGTTGATGTCCCTTTTCAATAGGAAAGTGAGTTGACGCTGATTTCATAGACAAAAAAGAAGAGTCTGGAGTGTGGATAGGCGATGGCCTATCATATCATCAAAACATATTAAGTAATTCATCAAATCATAAGTAATTTAGTTATATAGCATAACTAATAAATTTAATTTTAAATATTTAGGTTATTAAACAATAGATAACTCCCATATCTATTTATTAATATTTTAAATATTTAAAAATGTGATAGATACTTCCTATTCTAATATCATAAGTAATTTAGTTATATAGCATAACTAATAAATTTAATTTTAAATATTTAGGTTA